>CAXKVX010002709.1:0-72477 GCA_964058865.1 Eleocharis quinqueflora
ATTGCTGTGACGGAAAAAAAATACCCAGAAAAAAATGCCCAGAACTCTCTCTCCCATTGTCTGCTTCTCTATCGCTACTCGCTAGCCCATCGCCCCATCCCATTTCTCTGTTGGCGCGACAGACAGGAAAAAAAACCCTAGCCTAGCCTTGAGCCCTCCGCCCCACCCTGCACGGTGCACGGCTGCACGCTGTCCGTCCGCCCGTTCCTTGCATGCCGCGACCCCTGCACGCCACCGTCCCAGCACGGCTGCACCACTGCACGCTGTCGCCAATCGCTGTCGCCAATCGCGGTCTCGCTGAGTCGTCAGTTGCCAGTTGTCGTCGCCACTCGCCAGTCCTTGCCCGGCTGCCCCTTGGCCGTCGCCAATCGTTGAGCCACAGACTCACTGCTCAGTGCTCACAGGTCACAGCACCAGAAACCAGCTACTGCTGAGCCACAGGCTCACTGCTCACGCCTCACAGTCACAGCCACAGGTCACAGCAAGTCAGCAAGACAGCAACAGAAACCAGCAAGTCAGAAAAGCTGCAAGGGCTGTTTCTGTCCCTGCACGCTGTCGCCAGCAACTTAGCAAGTCAGAAAAAAACAGCAAAGACAGCAAGTTAGCAGCAAAGAATTTCAGAATTTCAGTTTGAGGTTATTTTTCAATTTGAGGTTATTTTCAGAAAAAAAACAGCAAGATAGCAAGTTAGCAGCAAGTTAGCTTTTTCAATTTGAGGTTATTTCAGAATTTCAGCAAAGAATTTTCATAATCTAAAGGCCTAATTGACTATGCTGATTGTTTTTACTCATAAATTCAACAAGTAATGGTAGTCATAAATTAATTATATAGTGTTTATTTGCAGAAATTAAATTTGGAGAAAACAATTTCAATTCGAAGACAATAAACAAGTAAATACTTGATACGCGCACACCGGCACACGACACAACAACAAAGGTATACTTGTATTCTAGTCTCTATCTTACTATTGTACAATCCGAATTGATGTAATTTAATTACTCAACTAATTTTTGTCTTGAAATTGATATTTTAGGATATCATGAAAATAGTATGTTGCATTGCATAAAATTAGTTCGGTATTGTCATATAGGACCAATTTATCGGAATTTAAATTGATTTAGGTCGGTACCCATTCGAGATTAATCCAATAGGGATTAATCTTGAATAGTCCCCTTTTTGGGACTGCTTTTTGAATACTTTGTCTCATTTAGGAACAGTGAACACACTAGTTGGAATTTGGTGTTTGAGAAAAAGTCGGTTAGTATTTCTCCTCTTGTTCCTACGGATATGTACGTACATGCAAATGTACGTTGACGTATTCGGGGAGCTGAGGGGAAATGCTGCCGAATTTTTCTCAAACATCAAATTTCAACTAGTGTGTTCACTGATGAGACAAAGTATTCATAAAGTGGGTTAGGATTGTTGGCCAGCCCAAAACCGTATGTAAAACATGAACTCTAATCCATAAATTGATAATTTGACTTTGCATTTGATATTGTAGGATATTTAAAATGGACAAGTACTTCAAGAAGGCACCTAAATTTCCAATTGGTTCAACTTCACAAGAGTCGAGACAAAGCGGGTCTAATTTCGGCTTCAATTCTTCTCGCGAGATTAATAGCGTTGAGCAAGATCCCCCTTCTGATCCAGGTTTAAGACCACCTCTATCTCACTATAACCCAAATGAGCAAGATCGTGTGCGTCGCTATTATCTAGGTAATGGTCCATGTCAACCTAGCGATCATAATTTTCCTCAAAAAGAAATGAATGGTAAAATGAGAAGATTTAACAAAGACTGGTTTGGTCAATATAATACGTGGTTAGAATATAGCATTACCAAGGATGCGGCTTTTTGTCTTTGTTGTTATCTATTTAGACCGGATAATGTCGGTTCTGGTGGACACACTATTTTCGTAGGAGAAGGTTATAAAAATTGGAAATCAAAGAAAGGTTTTGATGAACATGTTGGTGATTCTAATAGTTTGCATAGTGAAGCTTATAGAAGATGTATGAATTTGATGAATCAAAGACAAAGTATCCAAACCGTCATAGAGAAACAGAGTGTTAAAGATGGTGTGAATTATCGAGTACAATTAGCTGCCACAATAGATACAATTCAGCTTATTTTGAGGCGAGGTTGGGCATTTCGTGGACATGATGAGTCTGAAAGCTCTAGTAATCCAGGGAATTTTCTTGAGCTTCTGAGATTTTTGGGAGACCATAATGAAGACATAAATCGTGTGATTCTTGACAATGCTCCGCAAAATCGGAAGTTGGTTGCACCTGCCATTCAAAAGGATATAGCGAATGCTTATGCAGAAGAAACAATTCAAGAGGTAATTGCTGAGTTACGGGATCATGGATTGTTTTCTGTATTGGTTGATGAGTCGAGGGATGTCTCAGTCAAAGAACAAATGGCAGTTGTGATTCGATTTGTGAACAAGAGAGGTTGTGTTGTTGAAAGATTTCTTGGTATCGTTCATGTTCCTGACACTACATCCCTCCAATTGAAAGCAGCTCTTGATAGTTTATTTGGTAAATACGATCTAACCATTTCAAGTTTACGTGGCCAAGGGTATGATGGTGCTAGTAATATGCGAGGAGAGTTCAATGGTCTCAAAACTTTGATCTTACGAGAAAATGAGTCTGCATACTATGTGCATTGTTTTGCACATCAACTTCAATTAACTCTTGTTGCCGTGGTCAAGAATCATAAAAAAGTCTGTTTGTTCTTTCAAAAGGTCAATGGCATTCGCAATGTTGTAGGTCCATCTTGTAAAATACTTGATCAATTACGTGAGATGCAGAAAATCAAAATTGTGGAAGCTATTTCAAATGAAGAGATTACAACCGAAAGAGGTTTAAACCAAGAAATAGGTTTTGCACGTCCATGTGATACCCGATGGATTTCTCACTACAAGACTTTAACTAATTTGCTTAAACTTTTTTCAGTCACAATTGAGGTTCTTGAAATTGTAGAAGAAGATGGGAAAGATCAAGAAAAGCAAGCAGAGGCAAGTGGGTACATGGAAGAAATGCGAACTTTTGATTTTGTGTTCATTTGTTATCTCATGCACAAGTCATTAGGCATCACTTATGATTTATCACAAGCCTTGCAACGCAAAAGTCAAGATGTGGTGAATGCAATGTGTTTGGTGGGGATCGCTAAATCTCGTTTGCAAAAGTTGAGGGATAGTGGATGGACATCATTATTTCAAGAAGTTTGTGCATTTTGTGGGAAGCACGATATTGAAATTCCAAACATGGATGGTGTGCGTCATTGTACACGAAGGGTAAGAACAGATGTGACAAATTTACACTATTATCGTGTTGATATGTTTTACACGGTTATTGATATGCAATTGCAAGAGCTCAATAGAAGATTCATGGAAACAATTACCGAACTTCTTATGTGTATGTCATGCTTAGATTCGAGTAATTCTTTTTTTGCATTTAATATTGACAAGTTGCTTAAACTTGCTCAATTTTATCCTTCGGATTTTAGCGAATGTGAGCTTTCTATTTTGGAAAACCAATTGGAGAATTATCGTTTGGATATGCAAGGTAATACTGATTTCTTAGAGGTACAGGGAATGAATGAACTTTCTCAAAAGCTAATGGAAAAGAAAAAAAAAACATTGTTTATCCTTTGGTTTACAGATTACTAACATTGGCATTGATATTACCGGTAGCAACCGCTAGTGTTGAAAGGGCATTTTCAGCGATGAATGTGGTGAAAGAAGCATCAAGAAATAGAATGGGTGATCAATGGTTGAATGATTGTTTGGTGACTTATATTGAGAGAGATTTGTTCAAAGGTGTTGATAATGAAAGAATTATGCAAAGATTTCAAAATATGAAGACTCGTAGAGGCCAACTCGATTTACCGACGACATCTTAATTTTATTTTGTTCGTGCTAGTAGTTCTTATTTATATTTGTTTTTTATATGTAAAACATACTTTTTAATGGTATTTAATATTTTGGAAGAAATTTGTATTTTTTTATTTTTATATATAATTGTGTCTACCCCTGAATCAAATCCTGGATCCGACACTGTTTTTAACCGATGTTAAAGTCTTTCTTCCTGTAGTGTGAAGATTGTCAAAATAAAAAAAATTATCATATGAACCCCCTCTTATATTTGTATTTAGGGGAAGGAGTCATGCACTTGATGATCTTGAAGCTGAACAATCTTTAAAATTTGAAGTCGATATTATATAGTATAGAAAAGATCTATGTTATTCATGAATCATATCTATAATAATAATAATAATAATATTAAAATTGTGCTATTATGCTTTGCAAAGCGCTGCAAAACGCGCGCTTTATGATTGTGGATTATTAGATCGCACTTTGTGATTTATGCCAACATGATAATCAAGGATCCAATGATTTCACAATCACAGAGCACGCGTTTTGTCGCGCTTTACAAAGCACAATAGCACAACTCATAATAATAATATTATTATTATATTATTAATATTATTATTATTACATGTTTCACTGTACGTCATGTTATTTGAAATTTCAACGGTGCGAAATAATAATAATTGATGCATTATCAAAGAATGTTAAAATTGAATAAATTTGAAAATTAAACAATGTCAGAGGTCTATAAATTTATTTAAATATTTAATACTATTTAATATTTTTGACAAATTATGGTAGAAATGTCAAAATAATTTTGGTCATATGATCTTCCTCTTTTGAATTAATTTTTGTACCTAGGAAGTCCGAAGGAGCTTTTATAATTGCATACGGACGAACTAAAATCTTTTAGTGTCTGTCGACGATAGGAACCTCACAACAATCCGGTTCAGGTCAAATCGGTTCAAATTTGTTCGGTCTAACGGGTTGCGGTTCAACGGATTGGCCGAGCCAAATTTTTACGAGTTCAAATTTTGTAGGCCGGCCGCAACCCGTCTTAGACCCATGGGTCGGCAGACCGGCGGATTTGAGGCGGATTTGGGACGGTTCGATCCAGATTGGATTGGTCGGGTCGCCGAATTTTTTATTTTCGAAAAATTCCAAAAATCCAAAAAAATCAAAGATGCAAAAAAATTACAACAATTCAAAATAAAATGTCAAAAATAAAAAAAACATAGAAAAAATAATGTGTTAAGTTTATTTTATAATTCAAATAATTTGTTAAAAATAAAAGAAAATATTAGTGGCGGGTTAACGACGGATTAGGCGGGTCGGGTCGGTCCCGATCAATCCAATTTCGGGTCGAATTTAAGTCATATTTTTCAAAAAATCTTGACTGCAACCCGTCTTTGACCCTCAGTTTTTCTTGAATGAGTTCGCATGAATTTATCCTCGGACCGGACAAGACCGGATCGCAACGTCAGATTTTTCGAACCGAATCGGATTCATCCGAATTTTGTCAATACTCTGGTGGACGACAAATTTCCAAGCAATTCGTAATTTTATTGGCGCCACTATGGACTACACTTAAACTTAAACCAGAAACCCAACATGAGATAAACTAATAAATACATACTTTTTGAAAACCTAGCTACTACCTAATAAATTTATTTTAACAAATCAATATTAAATGAAACCTCGTTAGCACCTAGAAAATGCATGGAGAAGTGAGAGAAAAGTAGTGACGGAAAGTCCTCTAGTTTAGTTTATCTTCATGTACTAATTAGCATAATTTCCTTGTATTAACAAATGTACGAGGTTACCTTTTATTGTTTATGCATTTTTTTTTCTAATAAGTACATACAAGTTATTCAACTTAGATTAACCATAAACCTCGTTCTCTAGTTTCTATGAATAGCACTGGAACTTCTTGGAAAAAAATAAAATTGTAAGCCATGATGTGTTTTAAGTGTCAATAGAGAGCTGACATAGCGATAACACTCATCGATACATCTATCGTTCTGCATGTTAAAAAAGTTATCACTACAACAAAAAAAAATCATTCAAAATCAGTTAAATTTTTTAAACAAAACCAGTTATCCAACCGATAGTAATAAGGGGATCTAAATGTTTTAAAGTATGATTCTAGTTCATCTAAAAAATTTGAATTTTGAATAGATTAAAGCTCAGTTTTTAAATTAAAATCAGTTCTAGGACTTACTCTTAGAATCAGTTGTAAATTAAAATCTAGTTCTAGAACTTACCTTTAGAACATGTTGTAAATTAAAAAGTAATTGTAGAACTATTGTTATAACTTGTTATTAATTAAAAATGGTTTCAACCGTTATACACAAAAATACAATGTACAGTTTGTGACTAGTGCTACTTTATTCAAATCATTGCATGTGAAATATCATATTGGATTCAACCGTTATACACAATATACATTCAAATTATTTTTATTTAGTGCAATCTAAAAGTCAACTTCAATTGTTATTCCATTATGAAAGTTGTGCTTTCATATTCACCAAATGTGCTACAACCTTATATGAGAGAGGAGAGAACAAAGAAAAAAAGATGAGAGCACAAAAAATAAAAAGAGTGAGGAGATTTTGTGAGAAGATAGAGAAAACAAAGAACATAGAAAAAAGAGAAAGAGTTTTGAGAGGAGATAAAAAAGAGAGAATCAAGAACAAAGAAAGAAAAAGAAGAGAGAGATCAGAAGAATAGAGAAAGATAGATTTATATAATATAATTTTCAAGTTTTGATTTTGAGAGAAGAGATAAAACTCTCCAAGCTTAGTCTTTGCTTAACCTTAAGCAAATCTAGACTCACGGGAATCAGGATGATTCTTGAAAAATTAATCAAACTCATCTAAACACCGATTCAAAGTGGTAAAATGAGCAAAATTATGAATTTGTTAATTTAAAAGAATACCAAGATTAATACGGGGCTTTAAACTTATCGAGCAAAGTCTGGGTTTCTTGTTGTAATCTTCTAGACCTCACAAACACACTTTTTTTATTTATTTTAAGCAATCAAGAACCGTGATGAACTTCTTCTTCAATCCTCTTCAAAATCTTTCAACCTCTCTCTTTATCTCTCTGTCGGTGCCTTTTCCGTACCGCTCCCCTCCCCTTTGAAAGAAATATGAGAATGTGTGATGAGAGAGTGTTTCTGAGAAAAAGAGGACATGTCACCCCAAATGCACTTATGTTTTGTAATTTTGATGAAAGAAATCATTCTGGGATTTTAATTTTTTAACAGTTGAGGTTTTGGGGTTCTAATCTCCTGATCAGGCGCAAGTCCCTGCCATTATTTACCTGAGACATTGTTTCAGTCCTAAGTACCTATGATTTTTAAATAATTTCGAGACGACGTATGAATCGACATAATACCCTTTAGAAACAACATTTAGATATTACTAACTAATTTAATTTTGTTTTGATGACCTTTATTTGCATGTTTTTTTATGCATTCTTGGTTTGTATTTTTTTCTTATATGATTTTATTATATTTATTATTTTTATAATCGTCTTATTGAGATTTTTATGACTCTGTTATTTTAAAGTTCTATTGATTTACTTATTTTCTTTTGCATATTTTTTGTTTCATGAAATATATCTTTATTTATGATAAAAGATACTTTTAGTGCATGCAAAATATTTATCTCATTTTCTTTTCAAAGAGAATATTCATGAAACAAGGGATTTTTTAATTTATGTTTGCTTTATAAATCTTATATGATTTTTATTTGCACTTTTATCATTTTATGATAACGAAGGATTTATTTTTAAATATTTTTATTTTTGACATACATCAAAGGAAAACCTTAACCTTTTATTTTATTTGGTTTGAAAACAAGTATGAAATAGATATTTTATCATATGCAAAGTGTATATTTTCATTTTTTCCATCTAAAAGAATATACATGAAAGAGAGAAGTTTAGAATCTATTATGATTTATAGAATTTGTGTAATTTTATTTATGCTTTTATGATTTTATGATAATAGAGAGCTTTATTTGAAGCATTTTGTTATTTTTGTACATGAGAAGGACTTTTAGGCACTTTTATTTATTTATGTTCTTTTATGTGAAAATAAACATGAATTTGAGTGCAAGAAATGTATTTTTATTCTATATGAGATTTATTTAATTTTATTTCCACTTTTAAGATTTTTTAAAATATTCCTGCATGCATAAAAGCAGTTTGGCACTTTTATTCATTTATCTTTATGAAAAGAAATTTATTTGTATTCATAAAAGAGAACTCTCATCATTTTTATCTTGTAATGTAACATATATTTTCTATACTCATTTATTTATGCTAAAGAATGTCTTGAATGCATATAAAGAAAATGATACATTTCTAATTCCCCCTTTTTTATTTATTTAAGAGAATTTTGAATTTATTTTACAATTTTACAAAATGACATGTATATTTATGATTTTAATGCACATGAGACACTTTGTATTTTCATATAAAATAAAATTTAAAATTTATGGAATTTAAAATATAAAACTTTATTTATAATATATTTGTAAAAAATGGTTTATTTATTTTCTTTTATAAAAGAAATATGGAATTTCATTATTTTTTATAGACATTTTATCTACAAAAATGAAGAAAAGAATTTTATATGTTGTTTCATGTATCCTCAGATGCAATGCAATTTTTGTGATGTTTATATTTGCATTTTTAACACTTTTACCTTTTATTAAAAATAAAAGAAATGATGTTTTTTATTTTTATTTTTATGATGAGATAAATTGCTCAAAACGCAGTGAACTATCATACATAAATTTAGAGCATGAATTAAGAAGAATTTACATATTTTTATTATATTTTTCTGACTTGATTTACTATTTTTACATTAATATACAACATAAAATATAGTGGAATTTAATCTGGATCATTTGATTTAATCCAGAGGTTTGAATTTGTGTCTTATGATCTTTAATAACCTTCTTCTTTCGCTTTTTTCTCCCAACATCATTGACAAAAGTCAACCACGATGGCGTCGACAATTGGAGCATCCATGGATCATTGAAGCTTATCTTTGACATCGTCTTGATGAGGGGAAATGATTGGACCCAATGTTTGCACATGAAGATTATAGGAGATGGTGAAGCTCTTCCATCACTACTAGCCCTGATTTGATTTCATTTTTCTATTTTTCATTGATTTGATTGATTCTAAAACATGTATTTGATCTTAATAGGTTCCAGACGCATGTTTATATTGATTTCAATCTTTGAATTGATTTGAACAGTCGAATTTATCGAATTTGGCTCAATGTTGACTGGTTTGAGTTGAAACAATGGATCTTTAAGTTCAATATTAGTTTTTAAAGGCTTAGTTCAATTTCTTTTGGTACAGAGAGATCATATAAGCATATTACAACACTAGGCAAGGATTTATTTGGGTTATCCATGCTTATTTTGGATTTGGTTCACTTTAATTGCATTTTTTCAATTTCAAGGCTGGTTTAGGATTTCATATCTAACCAAGCCCTTGAATCATCACAGAAGCATTCTAATATTTTTCTAAGTATCACACAAACATCATACAAGCATTCGATGTTGGTGCAATTAAGGAATTAAGGTAGAACCCATAATACCGAAATCCTCTCTAAGCAATTGCAGTTTTAATAAAATCTCTGTGCGATTATTCAAGATGTAAAATAAATAAGAATCGAAAGCGTAAACTTATAACCATCTCTTAAAACCTCCCGCCTTTTGCCACTCAAGCAAGTCGAGATGTTGGTGAAGACGATCGAACGACACCTCGGTGCGCTAGTGGATCTTTCCAAGCAACTCTTGGTGCCAACTTTTCTTCAAGGTCACGAATGAACCGAGAAGTGTTCTATCAGTAATGGAGAGATTGAGAGGTCTATGCACAACACATGTGCCTTAACATAACGTACTAGTAATGCTTGGAGACCTAACACTTTATATTTGTGAAAACGTATCGTGGAAAGATACATAATTAATTATCAAATATATGAAAATATTCTCTCCAATTATTTTCCAAATTATCATATTCACTTCTGTAAATATGTTCACGAAATGTGATATAAATCTCAAGTTTTCTAGTTAAAAAGATACGGCAAATCTAGGTAGAGAAATCTGCCTTTAGAATAGGTCTCTTGCGGTCGCAATGAACTCCTTTGTGACCATAATTGACTTGGCTTCCAAATTTGGCAAGAATTTTTCCAAGTCTTTTGCGGCCGCAAAGGATCTCATTGCGGCTGCAATCAAATCTGCTGAAAAATCAACAGATTTATTGCCAAGTCTCTTATATCTATTTCGGCAGCAAAGGATCTTCTTGCGACCGCAATAGACTTGCGTTTGGGCTGTTTTGCACGAGCTTTGATCCAATTGAGTTGGATTTTGCCCAAACAATATTTCTAACTTCACATTAATACCATTATATAGTTAATTAATCATAATTAGTCCATCAACAATTATAATTAAATAACATTATTGTTTCATACATATTCGTACCCAGAATCTTAGCGAAATCGTATTATGTCTTGCATAAGTTAATCACATTTTACGGCATAGCTGATGTTACTCCTCGTAATATAGGTGACAATATGAGATATATTAATCATATAACACGTAGTCCAAACTTTATTTATTAGATTTGACATCTTAATTCTGGCATTTGAAAGCAAGCCTAAGCTGAAAGTTGAGTTTTTGTTCAATTGAGCACCAGATATTTCCTAATCTGCAGATTCACTGATATATATATATATATATATATATAATCAATTAGGTGACGCCTCAATTCCAACAATATCCCACATGGACAAGTGTGATCCTTTTTATTACATATATCTATGAATATGCATATTACTTTAACTTTTTCTGTCTTTCTTTTCGTACGTCTTAACCAATTCGGTTCACCAGTTCTACCAACAAGGAACTTAAGTGGTGTCGCCATATTTTTTGCATGTCTATCCCGACTAAAATCACAGTGCCAAATACAAGTTGGATGACATGAATTAGATTCTGGACATATAGTTCGGAAATTACACAAGAGTGTAATTATACATGCCTATTTCCAAATGCGTCGCCCTTTATCTTTACTTTAGTAAGGTCAAATCTTTAAAGTAAGATATCAATGAGATCTTAGAACGTAACTTGCATATATCACAACTTAATAAAAATCACATAGAACAAATATTTCCCCAAAATCAGACTCTCACATTTTCTACGAACTTTTTGGATATGAAATTTGTACTTTTATATGTTTTATCTTTAACTCATTATTTCGTATTCTTTCTTTTACATTAGTATACATTATATTATATACATAGAGACTTATAGAAGGCACCAAGATAGTTTTATTTCAAGATTTCACTAATTTGAACACTTGGAGGGTATTTAGGGTTGATTTAAGCACTGTTTTGATAAAATATGATCCTAGTGCAAAGCTTATGGCTTTTAGAGCTTGTTTGTTGCTCAATGCATGCCTCATGGCACATCACTGGACCAGTAGAGGAGTTTTGATCAAAGAAAAAGGATTTGAAGTCAGAAATGACATAAGAGGCCAGATTTGACCTAGGATGATTTCAAGGGGAAGAGAAAATCAAAAGAGCTCAAATTTGTGTTTACAAGACTTATTTCAATCATTCAAATCATCGTAAATCAATCACCAAAGCTTCATGAATTTAATTTTTTTATTTCAAGACCTAAACCTCAAAACAGTCAAGATCAAAAGGAGTTTAAACTTTATTTTTCATTGAACAAGTGTAGGATTTACACAATTCATACAATAAAGCATACAAACGTGGCCCCCTTTCTGCCAAATCCAACACTACTCACCTATAAAGATGATATGTCGGGTAGAAGATAAAGACTTAGCAAGTGCAGAGCAGATTCAATCACTTCTACAATTTGAACAAAAGAAGGGCATTTAATTTTGAGCTTTACATGAGTATTTATTGTTATATTTGTGTTCTAAAAATTATCTTTTGAAGATTACTTTTATGTTATATTTATGAATTGAATGTTATTCACATTTTGTTTCATGAGTTATATATTCATATTTATATGTGTTTAAGAAGATGCACTTGGTCTTGAACCACATAACTTTAAATATTATGAATATACAAGCCTGAAATATTTACAGTTCTTGTAGCAGGAACACAAATATGTAGAGGTGTAAGTTCAATCCGACTAATCCGATTAACCTGATCGATCCGACCAATCGATCCAACCCGAAAAATGCGAATTTCGATTTTTTATGGTCGGTTATGGTTTTTATTTTGTCGAACCCGACATCTAATATGTGGGTACGGATTGTAGAATAAAACATGGATGAAACCCGACCTGACCATTTATATTCAATTAGACAATTATATTACCAGTAATAAAAAAATTTATTCGATTTTCATCACAAATTTACATGTATATTTTTTTTGTCAAACTTCTTAATTTTAATTTTTAGTATGAAATGACGCCAATGTGTTATTTAAATTATTTTCAATTATTACTTTTACTTTTGTATCATTAAAAATATTGTGTGAAATATTAAAGTTTGTGAAACCCGCGAAACCCGATCGTCAAATTAAAATATGAATTGGATGGTTTTTATTTTTGATTGGTTGGTTACGGGTTGAAAACACTACAACCCGAATGACATCTACCAAGTTGAAAATCTATACGAAACTCGACCAACTCGACCCATTTACACCCCTACTAATATGCCATATAAGACTGACGTGTTGATTAAAAATACGTCGTAGTTCTGCAAAAGTTGATAAAAATTTATCATTTAATAACAAGAATTACACGATAGTCACTACATTTTTTCGTGGCTTTATCGATATAAATCACAGTACCAAATACTTCTAGATGACATGAATTAGACTTTGGTCATATAGCTCAGAAATTACACGAGAGTGTGATTTTACGTGTCTATTTTCGAATGGATCACCCTTTATTTGTTAACTTTAGTGAGGTCAAAACTTTTAAGAAAAGAACACAATGAGATTTAAAACATAACTTGTATATATCATAACTTGTTACAAATTACATAGCATGAAACATTAAAAAACAAAATCAAACTCCCACATTTTTCCTGAACTATCTAACATAGGTACTACGCCCATATGAGCAACATGCTTATGAAACTTCTTGGATGGTAGTGCTTTTGTAAGGGGATCTGCAATCATGGAGTCTGCATCGATATGTTCCACCTTTAACTCATTGTTATGTACTCTTTTCTTTACTGCCAAAAACTTGATGTCTATGTACTTAGACTTTGTCAAGCTTCTGTTGTGTGTTGCATAAAGTACGGCTAAATTATTGTCACACATCAACATAAGTGGCTTCTGGATGGTAGGAACTGCATGTAGCCTAGTGACAAAATCCTTGAGCCACATGCCATGGTTCGAGGCTTCGTAGCATGCAATGAAAACGGCAGCCATGGTAGAAGGTGTTATGAGCGACTGTTTAGCACTCTTCCACGACACAGCTCCGCATGTCATCATGAAGATGTATCACAATGTCGACTTCATGCTATCCACATAGCCTCCAAAATCGGAATCGGTATATCCAATGACCTCGAGTTTTTAAGATATCCGATATGTGAGCATATAGCCCCATGTTTTCTTCAGGTACCTCAGCACCCTCTTGGCAGCTTTCCAATGCTCCATTCCTGAATTACTTAATATTGCCCAAGAATTCCCGTAATGAAGGCTATGTCCGGTCTCGTGCACACTTGAGCATACATGAGACTTCCTACAATAGACGCATAGGAGATGTCTTTCATGGCGAGTCTTTCTGAATCAATTTTAGGGCATTGAGTAGAGTATTAAAATAACCCGGGCGGATCTACCCACCCGTGGATTCGCCCGTGTTCAACCTGTGCCCGACCCGCCCCGTGGATCCCGGATCCACGGATCTAGCACGAGTCGGGTAGGCCCAAAATCCTCAGACCCGTGCAGAAATAAAAAAAATAAAAAAATAAAAAAATTCACAAAAATTCACAAAAATTCACAAAAAAGTATATATTAAAATAATGTGCAGTTTTAAATTCGAAAATTCGAAAAAAAATCGAAAAAATGGACGGATCCGAACCCGACCCGTGCCCGACCTGCCTGGACCAGACCCGCCCGGGTTTATTATGGGTCGGGTTGGGGGTTTTGGGTTCGGACCCGTTGGACCCGTGGACCCGTCGTACCCGTGGATCCGGACGGGTCGAATCCACGGGTACCCGACCTGTCCCGTCTTTAATTCACTAGCATTGAGCAAGACTGAACTTGTCTCCCTTAGCCACATGTGTATCATCTGGTTTACAGTATTTAATGTCATACCTTACTTAGCATTTTAAAAATGTAATTTCTTTGAGATAGTCTCAGAACACATTCGGTTCTGTCTTTCAATATCTCTATCCCTAAAACAAATGAGGCATCACCAAGATCTTTCATCTCAAAGTTTCTAAATAGAAAATTCTTGATTTGATGCAACATGTCCTTATCATTATTAACTAGTAGTATGTCATCAACATATAAGATCAGAAATGTGAACTTGCTCTCACAGAACTTAAGATAAATGCATTCATCAACTAAGTTAGACTCGAAACCGTAAATGTTGTTTTATGAGGGTTGCTAATCTTCTTTATGTGATAGTGAATCATGATGACTTCATGTGGCGTGTATATATGATTCAAGAATTATAGTTATATTTGTTAAACGTATTAACTGATTGTATTCACTAATTCATTTGTTAAACGAAACGATTGTACAACGGGTGAATTCTTGCAAGCTCGACTTCTATTGTGACTGAAAATGGCACCTAATTATATTTAAACATATATAAGTGATGAAGTACCTGTATTTTTTGCATAAAATTTTGTTCTTTGATATGTTTTTAATTATTTTTCTTTTTTGTGTGTGTTTACAATGCGCTACATAGGTCGGGCGCAATTGATCTTTAGTAGGCATAAGATGTTAAAATCATTGAAAATACATTGTTATATTTTTCCCCAAAAAAGTACATAGTATAAATTAATTATGATATGTTATTTTAGATCGCGATTCTATTTAATTATGAAAGACCAAATTGAAGTACAAGGACGTACCAAATTCATATCAGCCGAATTCGTAGCTAGCTAGCTAGCTAGTTGTCATGCATTGATTTTAATATAAACCAAATTAAAGTAACATATGTTTGGTGCGAGTTGTATCTCCCTAACAAACTCTGGCAAACTAACACGACAATCTACTTAACCTTTAATAGCGGATTCATAATCAGGCTGCTATTAAAAGTCGTTTTTTAACAGCAGACTGTCAAAAGTGTCGCTATTAAAAGTTTTAATAGCAGATTTCTATGTCCATTCGTTATTAAAAGACACATTTAATAGTTCATTTGCTTTAAAATTCGTTATAAATTTTTTTTTATACAGAATTTCATGCACGGTCGCTATTAAAATAAGCTATTGAAATTACTTTGTGTCGTAAGTGAATGTAATGCAGTAATACACTATAGTCTATAGTAAGATATGGAAATCATATTTATCAGAATATATATCTGTGCGACAGAACATCAGAAGAGCTCCAAAGTGGACCCCACTGCGCCATACCATTCCCAGCCACCAGCTATCTACTACTCATGCATTAACCCAACTCTGATGTCAACTTCCAAGGATTAACTCTGGTTTAGCTTTCTCAACCATAGTTTAAGAAATTCAATATTTAACCAATGAACACCTCCATATACATCACCATCACCCCCACAACATTCTCTCTCTCACGCGGCTCTGCCCCCTATCCTTTCATTCTCTCTCTCTCTTCTCTTCAAAATTATTTAATAAACAAGTGTTGGTTTCACGCCGAGTTGCACCACTGAAACAAACAAAATGCTAACAAGATCAGTGATAAAAAAAAAAGTAAGAGCCGTGGTTAAATTTTTAACGAAATGTTATTAGTGTACTACTTACGACAATAATTTATATCTAAGACTGATTATTTTTGCAGCCAGTTTACATCTTTTCCTGGCAAGGCCTCAAAATTATACAAGCATGCATATAGTAACAGCCGTCATATAACGCTAACGATAAAAGTTGTTCAAACACCTAACCAAAATATCATTAATAACCAATTACAGTAGCTCCAAAGTTTTATCAGCTGTGAAATATAAATTAAGATATACTTTATGTCAAGAATCCAGTAAAAAAAACAAAAAGAAATAGATAACATCCCTGCACTTGACATCTAAAAATATGATATAAGAGAGTTAATAACAGTCCCTCTTAACCGTCATCCGCTACAAACAAAAAAACAGGACCGATTCTGAGGAATTTGGGGCTCGGGGCGGAAAAAACATTTAAATCGTTTGTATAGACAATTTTTGTTATTATTATACTCTGTCATTAAATTAAATAGGAGACACAAAATCAATATTTCTCAAATAAAATAATGAAATGATGAACATACCAAACGATGCTTCTTGCATGTTTTTTGATAAACTATTTTTTTATACATTTGTACTTGCACAAAAAACACATCTAAATAGATGAAATGACTTGTAATGAATGATTTTTATATCTATAATTTAATGCATAATTAAGTCAAAAACTAAATCTAAATATTTTATTTCATTGTAATTTTTATTTGTTTTTATTTAATTTCTTGCATTTTATGTAGAGAGTCGGTTATGCATAATTTGTTAGTTTAATGAAAATTTTGAAATAAAATTTGAAGCTTGTAGCAACGGACTCATTTCATGATTTGTTTTATCGTCGCATAAAATTCATTACTGATTTGTCTTGCAAAATCTAGCTTGTGGACTTTGTAAAATTATTATTATGAACTTCTTTCCTCTCGACGTTGAATACAAACAAAATAGAAAAAAAAATGCATCTCCTAATTCATTTGAGCCACGTATATACAGGTCTCAAACTCGATTACACATTGCAAATATTTGAGCTTAAGTCAAATCAAATAATTGCTCCAGACTCATCATATTTAGGGCTGTCAAACGCACGAAACGATCACAAAAATACCCTCTTGCAACAAAAAGTCACTTGCGTTTAACGTTGCATCACAGCGCAACGAAATGTTAAAACATGCAAAACGTGTTTCGTTGACAACCCTAATCATATTGAGCATTAATCTCGAAATATCTTTTTTCTTGTTTATCACATATACATAACATTTTTTTAGGCCCTTTAGAGCTTGGGGCCCAGGGCGGTCGCCCTCGCTGCTCTGGGTCAGGACCGGCTATGCAAAAAAATATACGCTGATTAGTGTTCTGCTCGATAATTGATGCTAACAGTCCAGCTACAATTCAAGCATTTATACTATAATTTGTTGCAATTTTTTAATTTTGCTGCAATTTTGCTGCAAAATTGCTGCAATTCTAATATAAAGACATGCATGTTCTAATTTAGAGACTTGTAGGTTCTAATGTAAATGCTTGCATGTTCCAATATAGAAGCTTGCATATTCCAATATTGATACTTGTAGGTTCAAATATTGAAACTTGCATGTTATATAATATTATAAAAACTTACAGGTTCAATATATATAGAGACTTGTATGGTTCGATATTGAGACTTGAATGTTCCAATTTAGAGACTTGTAAGTTCTAATAAAGAGACTTGCTTGTTATAATATAGAAAGCCTTTTTTGTTCTAATATAAAAACTTGCATGTTCTAATATAGACATTTGCTTGTTCAAATATAAAAACTTGAATGTTATAATATAGAGACTTGTTTGTTATAATATATAGACTTGATTGTTCTAATATAAAGACTTGCATGTTCGAATATAAAGACTTGATTATTCAAATATTAAGATTTGCGGATTCGAATATAGAAACTTAATTATTCTAATATTGAGACTTGTCAACATGAAACATGGCGGTCGAGGTGGCAAGTGATCATGATCGTCCATTTTTGTCGAGTGGAGAGAACGATCGAGAGAGAGATGTCGAGTGAAGAGAACGATCGAGAGAGACGAGGCGAGGAGATCGGGCGAAAATTCTTTTGTCGGATAGCGGAGGACGCGTAAGGGAGATGGAAATGAGATTGGCGATATAATTATTACTCAAATAAGAATTAGTCACATCCAGTTGACCCGAGAAACAAGCTAGTTACATAAAAATGTTCTTATATTACAGCTACCATGTGTATTGATAATGTTCAATATCCATGAGACCACTAAAACGTCAGAAGATATATATGCATATTTATTTACATATTTCGAAAAATGCAAAGAACACTAAAAAAATATAAACATTTGAATAATTAATCTTCTTGAAAGGATTGTAATTGCATATTAAGTACGGCCGGATTTGTAAGTAATGAATATATATACATAATACATACATATATACATACATATATATATATATATATATATATATACTTTAATTTGTTATATGTATATATTCATTCTTAGTGGAGAAAGAACACAAAATTTGAATTCCTTAAGATATATTCAGTTTTATGTGACAACTGAATCCAGTATTTGATGAAAATTTATGGATAAAATTTTTGTTAACAGAGAAAGTAAATAGATTTTGAAGGAAAGAGGGCTTCACCCTTTTCAGAAAGGTAAATATTTTATCATAATATATTATTTGGAGTCAACTAGTCACCAATAATGAAGAGGAATAAGAATAAGATGCAATTGCATGACAATTGCATGCTTGACTGAACTAATATATAGGTGTAATCTGGGGGTGTTATAATAGGGTTAATATTATATCCTCCTAATCTCCAATTTGGAGAACCTCGAACCTAGATCTCTCTTTCTTTTATCTTCGCCTTGTCTCTACACCATCCCTTTCTCCACACTCGATCTTTCATTTTCTACTATTATTTCCTTCTCTCCCTCTTTCCTTCTTTCTCCTCCAACCCTTAATAAATCACTTCTCACTTTGCTTTTGTTTTTCTCCTGTTTCCTTTCTTTATTCAACAAACTTAACAACATAAAATATATCACATCTTTAAATACAGTTTCTGCACCCTTTTCCAATCTTTTTTTTAATCCAGAAAACCCTCTCTCGTAAATATTTTTCTCAATAAATCCCAATTATTTTTTGCTCCCCCTTTGAGTGAGCCCATGGCGGGCCTTGATCTAGGAGCAGCAGCCTCCCGGTTCATGCATCACCCCCTCCATCACCACCGCCCCGATTTGCACCTTCAACACCATTCCAAATCTGATTCTGATGATGAAGACAACAATAACAGCAACCACAATGATGGTGACCATGACGGTTCCTCATCTGCACAAGGTCTCGAACTTGTGACATCTGGCGGCAGTAACATAGTAGCTCGTCGCCCCCGTGGCCGTCCACCAGGCTCAAAGAACAAACCCAAGCCGCCAGTCATAATTACCCGTGAAAGTGCCAACACACTACGGGCGCATATATTGGAGGTCGGGAGTGGGTGTGACGTGTTTGATTGTATTGCGACCTATGCACACCGCCGTCAACGAGGAATCTGTGTGCTAAGTGGAAGTGGCACCGTGACGAACGTCAGTCTCCGTCAGCCATCAGCAGCAGGGTCAGTGGTTACCTTACATGGTCGGTTCGAAATCCTTTCTCTCTCGGGTTCGTTCCTCCCTCCCCCAGCCCCACCAGGAGCAACCAGCCTTACAATATTTCTTGCTGGCGGACAAGGGCAAGTAGTTGGGGGAAACGTAGTTGGAGCGCTGTTTGCTTCTGGCCCGGTGATAGTAATTGCTGCATCGTTTGCGAACGTGGCATATGAGCGGTTGCCATTGGATGAGGAGGAACCAACACCTCCTTCCCTGCAGATGCAACCCCCAACAGGCATGGGTGTTGATGGGCATAGCAACGGAGGAGGTGCCAGTGCATCATTTCCTGATCCATCAGCTGCAGGATTGCCGTTCTTTAATTTGCCGTTAAGTATGCCGCAGATGCCGGATGGGCAAGGATGGGCTGGCGCTGGCACAGTACGGCCTCAATTCTAGAAGGAGTGATGACTTGGCTGACAGATTTGCTCAGGTTGGTTCGAAGATCATATCAGATCAAAGGTTAGAATGTGCATCCAGGGATATTGTCTTGTCTATGTACAATTAGTTCATCTTTCTTCTTCATCTTTATCTTTATTCCTTTTTCCCCTCTTCTTTGTTTAATTCTTCTTAGTTCTCGTTGTTTGTTGTGTGGCTGTCTCCAAGTTCTTTTCTATTGTTCTTGCTCTTGTACTTCAAGGGATTTAATTAGTCTGTTTTCATAAAGGAATGGGCTTTGAGGCATCAGGCCTCGATTAACACTTATTTATTGTTCCCAGCTATTATAAAACTTAATTAACACTTATCTTTCTCCTTCTCAATTGTTAGACCCCAGAAACTGCAATTGATCTATGCATCTGTTCAGTTCAATATATATATCCATCCCAGTATGCATTACATATGTTTTTTTATATATGTTTTCATATATATTGTCGATCTTATTGGATCTCCCGGGCATTAATTGATTAGAGATTGTATTTACTGTTATCATATAATTTCAATGGTTTGGTTGCTTTAAAGTGTACCGCTCACAAGTATATATATAGAGGCCAATAGAGATTATTTTTTTAGTTGATAAATTATTTCATTTGATTTACAAAATGGTGCAAAACTCTCCTTCCCACGTGTGCAAGCCCTTGTCAAATGCAATGCATTAATTAAATTTATCCAAATTAACAAGCCACGGAAAACTGTTCAGTTAATCCAGTATTTAGAACTTGCGTATGTTTCATCAAAAAAACAAACATAAACTGAAGTAAAGGAAACAAAATATTGGTCTACAGGAGATCTTGGGAATTGCTCATTCAAAGATTCTTTTTTTAAGTGGTATAGAACAGCTAGCATGCATGCATGATGCTCAATAAAAGTTACATAATATGAGGAAAGGATTACTTCTTTGTTTGTGCAGTGTTTCTTTGTCCTCCTATACTCTATAATTAATGCAGCATATATGTGCATATGGAGCTAAAGTACTAATTTATAACATTAATTGTTCTGCCTAGGTAATCAATACTAATTGATTTTTACTCCTATTTTAAAGTAATATTGCCCACTTGCTTTTCTGTCTTAATTAATAGCGCATGCCTGTGCTCCTTTTGTAAATTACCTACATTTTTAAGATTATACAAATTGTTTGTCATTAAATAATTCTTAAAATAACCAAGTTATAGCCAATAAGGATAAATACCTTCAATTTAAGAAAACATGTTTTCTGTACATCTGCCTTTACTTAATATAGATAGACCCCTTCTCCCTGGAATGGTAATATTAGATCTCACTCTTTATTTCTATATCGACCATTTATAATTTGATGTTAAGCCCCAAATTTTAGTTGAAGAGCTTGAACTTCGTTGGGTTAATTTGAACGCCTTTTTTACACAGAGATAAGTGATTTTATAGGATGATCACGGTATGATTACTCAATACTAGATTTTTCGTTGTAAAGATTCTTCTATTGTACTTGCCGATTTTTATATATATCGCAGATTTTAATGTCCTTTTTAACTGGTATATATTTAAAGTTGTATATTGAGCAGAAAAATAAGAGATATATATTTCGTCTAACAACATGATGTTTTCTGCTAACGTGGTTTTTGCTCCTCAAAAAGAAATAGCAAAACTATTTTACTTTTATTTTTGAACTTTTCGTTTTCTTCAAAATATAGCCAGACTATTTTATATTAATTGTTTCAAATGTTGCCTAGTTCATTACTTGTAGACATGGTTAAATAGGGATCTACTTTTCCACACACAATATATTTTCCTCTTTATGATAACCTCAGTTGCCCACCTACAATGGCTAAACTTTCTTCAATTGACTTCAAATTTCCTATCAATATCTGGAAAATGTAAGCTGGTTGATATTTCGTAATTATCCTGCACGAGTGCACGTTTCAATCATGTTTTATGTGCATATATAGTAATTATAGATCTCCCTATATTTGTAATACATCATTTGTTTATAATTATTATAATTAAGTTAAGACTTGGTAGTATAATGAACTTCTGTAATCCATTCGGTAAATCATTTTCAACTTCTTACATTTGTGAGTTGATTATTTGAGAAACCATTTATCCAGATCTTACTGTTAATCAGTTGATTTCCTAAGAAAATACTTGTATAAATCTTTATTAATTTCTTTTGTAGCAGTATATCATCTTCATTTCGATGCAACTTGTGTCATTTTATGAGTGTACAGAATTTTTTTTTTTTTTTTTTTTGAAGCAGAGTGTACAGAATTTCACCTGGTAAAATCTTCAAGATATACAGTGGCATATATCTTTTATCATCAAAATTACATACTTTGCTACAAATATTCAACTACTTAGAAAAAAGATTCTTCCATGGTTATTTACTACATATCAAAAATGGCAGAAATCATATTACTCTCTCATTATCCATCCAAGACAACATTCATCTATACCACAGATGAATTGGTAAAGCATTCTTATAACTAGTACTATTACATGTCTCATTTAATTGTTTTACATAACAGAACAAGCATATGGATTCTCTTCACTGATAAACTCTGGTGAGTGTGTACAATGTAGAAAAGGGGGATAGTTCAAATTCTTGAATTCAGGTATATCGCTGTAATTGTACTCCGGTCTGTGTAAATGATGCGGCATATACCCACAACCACCGTAATTATAGAATTCAGGGTGTGAATAATCCACGAAACGGGGATGCGAGCAGGGGATAAAGTATGGAGCCACCACCTCCTTGTGCTTGATCTCTTCTATCTCTTTTCTCTCAATTATCTTTATTTCTTCTATTTTCACCTCAATTTTCTCGTTGCCTTCCTTAATCTCGATCTTTTTTTCCTCCTCTACAATCTCCACCTCCTTGGATATTATTGTGCCATTTTTTCTCGTGGTTTGTTTAATGTGTTCAATGAGTTCTTTTTCTTTTATTGTGCCCCTTACTGTGCATACATGTTTGTTACGGTCTGTCTTGACACTATAAACACCTGCGTGCATTGCAAACTAATGATTAGATTAATTGATCTGTTTAAGTATTTTGTTGATCAACCAAACTTCCAAGATATTTAATTAATTAAGCATAGAAAAGTGAAATAAGTACTCTTGTGCTTCATAATCTCCTCTTTGATGATGGTTTCACACCTGCCACAGTGCATGAAAACTTTAACATTGAAGATGAAAATTTCCTGTAATAGGGAAAATTCGAACTAATTAACATAGAACAACTAATTAAATTCATAAAATGAGAATAAAAACAACCAAGGATTCACAGAATTTCAGTCAAAAACATATTTCCTACTGATATCTGTTCTGGACATTTGGGAGTTCTCTGACTCTCTGGTTCTTCTATGATTCTATCTATTAAACCATAGTTTGTGATTTACTAAAAGCCACAACGCTATGTACCTCTTTCTTTTTTTCTTCCTTCTTTTCAATTATCTTCTCTTCTTTCTTCTCCGGAATAGGAGTAAGTAGATGAACCTTTCTTCTGCATTTCTTCTCAGATACTTCTCTTATTTTTACCACGTCAATTTTGACACCTTTCACTGTTACTATACCTTTTCCGACATTAACATCCACCTTTCGAACCCCTGTTTATTTTTATTTTTCACAAGTTGAAATTAGAGAAAAGTTTGTTCAAAACTTGATATACACGTCAATTTTTATTTAAAAATGAACAGACGTGTTTTATTAATTGCTTCGTGGAATGAGAATGATCCTAATATACTATGGAAAATATATACATGTAAAACGAAGGAACAAAATTTTACTGACATTTTTAATGAATTATACAACTTCCCTGCTATGGAATATATAGTGTCAATCTAACAACCGTTATATATGAGTGACGAAATAAGAGAAGCAACTTCTCTTTATCTCTTATTGACCTCAATTGTTTCCAGATCCTTCTTTCTTTTCATGAGCAATTTTTTTTTTTTTTTTGAAATAGCCCCATGAGCAAGAAATGATGTAGCTCTAGTTAATTAAAAGGAAAATTTTACTTTTTCTTTAAATGTTGCTGATATCAGTACTAATAATAAAATGCGCCGATGTGCTTGGGGAACAGTACATATTAGAAAGGCATTAGTTAAGATTAGGAGCAAGATATACATAGGCATTACATACTAAGTTCTTTAATTCAAATTAATCAAGGAAATGACAATGCTCTTAGTTTGTTCAATGAATTACTGAATTTATGTGCTTTGGACATTCAAGACAACAATTGGAAAAATCAGGCAACTGCAGATCTCGATCTAATTGTTTTCAAATTAAAAGTAATTAAAAGTGGTAAAAAGTAACAACAAAAAAACACAACCTTCATGTTGATAGAAAATTTGTTCCACTGTGCGTGCACATTCCTTGCAGTGTATATTTAGCTTGTACTGAGCAGTGATGAGCTCCTCTTTCTTCTCCACTACAACTTTCTTTTCTCCCATGCCTTTCTCTCTTTCTCCAAACTTGTAACAAAGAAGAAGAAAAACCCTAATTCAATAAAGGTTCCAAGTAACTTCGAGCTTTAAGTTTGTAATCCCAGAAGTAATGTTAGCTTGAAATGAGGGTAGCATGTTTCTGATGATGGAATTTTGCTTTTGTACATTTTTTGTAGTTGGGATTTGGTGAAGTTGGTTTGATCGTTGTAGGCAATAAAAACAGCAGAGAAAATTGTGAGACTGTCTTACCCTTTTTTGGTAGTATTATAACAACTAATGCACATTTGACTTGATCCCAATTCCCAAAGCACATAACAACAAATTGAGTTCATGATTCTCCCACCTCCACCTGAGTCTCAACTTCTTTCTGACGTACAAATGAAGGAATGTAATGGTTGATCTTCTGTAATGATAACTTGTTACTTATATGTTGAGAATTAATGCTCAAAATACTTAAAAGGGCTGTGTTTTAGGTAGTCATGAAAAGTTATAATATGCCTCAGTATAAAGTAGCTACCAGTTAAATTAAAATTAGTTCTCAACCTGAAGTAATTACATGCGTGGTTGCAGCCCAATGGCCGCCACAAATGATCCGCCATAAAATGATCTTGTTGACCAAGTATTTATGTATAAAAAATATATAGCAGTCCATCCAAAAAAACTGTCTAAACCAGGCAACCAGCGTACATCCGTTGTTTCGGGTTTTTTTTTTTTTATAAGAAGCGAGGAAAAAAATACCAGTCTATTTCGTTGAAACAGTATCAAAAGCATACAGCATCGTATGTATTCATTTGTTTTGTCAAGAGAGCAAAACTAACAGATATCTAGATATCTGATATATGTTCATCAATTAGAAACTAATCCTATTACAACTCACATAATACCATTCTAGCTATTGCTTACTCAAAAATCTAGTTACTACATCAACAAAATATAGCCAATAAAGCCACCGAAACCAAACAAGTCAGTTTTCTACGATACAAATCAACAAAATAGTTTTTCACAACAAAACAGTTCAAATCAAACATCAACCATTTTCAATCAGAAGTATTTCTGAGCCAGACAAGGGCTCCACCATGGCTGAATCCATCTGGCCTGTTGTCACCGTCAGGTTTCCTCTGTCTACTATAGATTCTTTTAAATCCTGCACATCCTGATGTAGCAATAAATGAAGTTTAAGAAAAGATGAATCTAAGTTATTTTTGCACCAATAATTGAGGACACTAATTATTTGAGATGCAATGCTTTTAATATTCCTGGGTTTCTTATCAGTGAAACACAACTTATTTCTTTCTAACCAAACTGTCCAAATGACAGCCCCTCTTACTAATTCAATCAACAAAGCATCCTTGAGTGGAATCATGGCATCAATTATCCATAAATTTTCTAAAGATGTGCCATTAAATTCAAAATTATTGTATCTCCCTATCCATTTCCATATTTCTGCAATAAATGAATTTAGTTTTGGCCTTTTTCTCAGGTAAGTTAGATATTTCAAAACTTAATATGGCTTCCATATGTCTCATTCCTAAAAAATCTAATGCTATTCTTATCAAGAACTTTAGACCTATTAGTCTAATTAACTGTAGTTTCAAAATCATAACTAAATTGTTAGCAAATAGATTAGCACCTGTCATGGATCAGCTAATAAACCAATCTCAGACTGCATATATTAAAGGTAGATTCATATTAGATAATGCAGTATCTGCACATGAAATTCTTCATAAAATTAGAATAAATAAGACCAAGGGTATTCTTTTTAAAATTGATTTTGAAAAAACCTTTGATAGAGTGAATTGGAGTTTTCTTTTAGAAGTATTAAAAGGTAGAGGCTTCAACTCTACTTGGATTGGTTGGATTAGAAATATTCTTGAGGGAAGTAAAACTTGTATAGATTTTAATGGCTTTTTAGGAGAATACTTCTTTTGTAAAAAAGGAGTAAGGCAAGGAGATCCTATTTATCAAAGCAGATATAAAAGAAATTCAAGCTTTGAAATGGATCTTAGTAGGGTTTGAGAATTTATCAGGTCTCAAAATTAATTATGAAAAATGTGAAATGATCCCTCTAAATTTAGATGAGAATCTTAATTCTCACTTAGCTAAACTTCTAGGTTGTTGTAAATCATCCATTCCCATTAAATATTTAGGTGTTCCTTTACATTGGAAAAACTTAAGCAAAGCTGATTGGAATAGTCTAATTGAGCGGAGATGATCTTTGACTTCTTCTAACACAAGTAAGTCAATCTTCTTCTCCTAAACTGATGCACGGGACAACACCTCAATACACCATAACAAGGTCCGATTGACTACACAATCAAGGACAAGGATGTACCACTTGATAACACAAATGTGGTGCACCAAAGGCTAAACAATTAGCTAAAGTTTATGTTCTCGAATAAATA
The DNA here is from genome assembly GCA_964058865.1 of Eleocharis quinqueflora. NCBI lineage: Eukaryota > Viridiplantae > Streptophyta > Magnoliopsida > Poales > Cyperaceae > Eleocharis > Eleocharis quinqueflora. The sequence goes on from CAXKVX010002709.1 coordinate 26,685, forward strand.
ATAAGAGAATAGTAGCTATCCTAATTGCTCTCTAGGTTTGGTAGCTGGAGGAGACTTGAATCAGGCTCTCTTTAGTGCTCAATTTTTGTTGGGAAACTTGTGAGAATGTTTGGATCATCTTTTGGTTCATTTCTGCATCACTTATATAGGCTGAACACTTCTTGGGATCTTGGATATGTGAAAATATACCATAGCGATACAGAAATCTCCATAACAGGTTGTGAAGGCGTTATAACGCCTTGAGCATATTCCATCTTTGCCCTTCTACTGCTGATTTATGGGCCAGATCTCTAGCAACTCGTTATAATGCTTGGCTGAGGCGTTATAAGGGATGGCAACTCGTTGTGATGCCTTGCTGGAGCGTTACAGTAATGCTTGTCTCGGGAAAATCCAGCATCTACTCCTTATGTCTCTTCCTGAGGCGTTATGACGCTTTGGGCACTCGTTATAACGCCTTAGGGACTCGTTATAATGAGTTATCAAGTGTTCTGGTAACGGTTTGCTCTGTCTTGAGCCATGAAGCATTTCCTTGATGTTTTGACCATGTCTTGACTTGTCTAGGGCATATTTGAGTTTGTTTGACGTTGGTTTGTACCTGTTTTAACCTGCATCTTCTCCAAAACTTAATGTGCAAGGTTAGTACTTTATGTATTTTGTAAATTGTCAAACAAGAGATGAGTTTAATCCAACACTTCCAACCCATTATAACGGGTTCCCAACCCGTTATAATGGGTTCCTACTCAGATTGGCACATAAGGGCAAAGATGGAAGAACTCCAACTCGTTATAACGGGCCAGCCAAGGCATTACAACCTTTTTGTAATGCTACAATTATTTTTGAAGGGATCAAGACTCCAAGAAGTGTCCAGTCTATATATATGATGTAGAGACCAACCAGCAAAGAGCCAAATATCCTTCTCCTTTAGTTACCTAAACCCGAGAACATTGGGATAGCACCCATGGTCTAATTGTCAATCCGAGAAGTTTCCTTTATCTAGTTTCTAGCCTTTGATGCACTACATTTGTGTTGTCAAATAGTGCATCCCATGTCCTAAATTGTTTTGTCAATCAGGCCGTTAACCGTGTAGAGTGGTGTTGCCCCTTACATTGGTCTAGGAGTCGAAGATTGATTTGCTTGTTTAGAGAAAATCAAAAATCGGTTCTTAAATTGTAAAGAACACTTGTTTTGATAGTGAAATCAGACTCGTAAGGAAGATTTGGTTTCGGAAGACCCGTGGACGTAAGCCTAGTTGATTGATAGACCGAATCATGTTACATCGCGTGTTCTTTTAGTTCTCTTGATTGCTTTTGCTCTCTCTCTCTACTCTCTCTCTTTTTATTACTTTGCTCTTTGTTGATTTGTGCATTACTCTATTACTTCTAGAACTTGCTTGTTTTAACTCTTGGCTAGGTGATTAAGGCTAAAAGCTTTAATTTGAAATTGTTGATTGAAAATGCTTCCGCCTTATTGTTTGACCTTAGTTTTGTGCTATAAGAAGCCCCAATATTTCTAACATCTATAACGTTGTATAATGCTCTGGAACGTTATATAACGTTGTAAGAATGAATATCAATATAACGGTTGAATTTCTGACAACTCCAACGGTCATAATCTGAGCCAAAATGTTGTGTAATGTTCTGAAACATCGTGTAACGTTCTGAAACATTGTATAACATTTTAAGAAATAAAATTCAATATAACGGTCGAATTTCGGACAACTCCAATGCTCAAAATATGGGGTAAAATGTTGTGTAACGTTTTGTAACGATATATAACGAATTAAGAAATTCATACAAGAATAAATGTGCTTCAAGCTCTTTATAAAAGGGGATTTCTTCACCATTTCTTCAACAAAAATTCTATATAGAAATTTGTTCCACCATTGTTGAGCTTGAAACACATAGCCAAACCTTAGCTCAAAGACTTAATCTCATTGATCTTAATTACTCTAAACTCTTAGAGAGATTGTGTTGAGTGTTTATTCTCTTATTATCTATCCCGTTCAAATACTTGTTCTTTTGTTCTTGTTGACTTGACCAAGTTCAACATTGTGTGAGTAGGATTGGCACTCCACCGGTGTGTGTAAGCGAGACCAATTTCGAAGTTGTAAGTTCACTTTTGTTGTTTAGTGAATCGGCTCGACCTTGTTACCATGTCGAAGGGTCGGGAGTCCCAAAGAGTAGGATCATCAATATTCGAACTCCGTTAAAATTCTTTTGTCTCTTGGATTGCTTTGTTTGTATTTTCTAAACTCTTGTCGTTATTTTCATAATTGATAAATTTAGAATTTTCATGTGCTTAAATTGCTTAAAATTGATTGTCATTGCCAATTAGACCCTGATAATCTTAGAATTGCTTTAAATTAAGCCCTCTGGTTCCAATAGTTAAAATGTTATACAACGTTACAAAACATTACACAACATTTTGGTCCAAATTTTGACCGTTGGGGTTGTCAGAAATTCTACCGTTAAACTCGACTTTTATTCTCTAATTCGTTATATAACGTTATACATAGTTACATAACATTTTGGCCCAGAATTTGACCATTGGAGCTATCAGAAATTCGACCGTTAAATTCAACTTTTCTCTTATAACGTTATACAACATTTTGTATTGTTATATAACGTTGTAACAAATTTTCTGGACAACTTTCTGGTTTGGGCAATATGTTGTGTAATTGTTGGTAATACGTTATATAACATTTCGAAACGTTATAACAGTCTTTTCTATTTTTGGCTGGTTTAGATTCAATCTCATTTATTCGAAATTATTTTAAGCTCAAATAAAATCAACCTGTCATCTAAATGTCTTGAGATATTCATGCTTGATTATCTTGAGCTTCAAACGATCAAAACTTTTAGACTTGTAACTCCGATTTTGGTGTTCTTTGAGGCATTGGAAAGCTCACGACAAAATCTACAGTTGGTACGGAGCTAGCCTGCTGGATCATTTTTATGCCCATAAGAGATCATTTGAGGCCTCAAAACTCCTCTTAATAATTTTCTGCAAAAGTTCTCAAAAGACAAAGCCTTGTAAAATTCAAGTTTAGTTTCAAATCGACAAATACAAAAAAAAATTTGTTTGAGCCAACACTTGTGATAATTTTATTTAAACAGTAAAACAAATAACAACAACTTTGAATCTGAAAATTCTTGTCCTCTTAGATTTAAATTACGAAAATATGAAACTAAATTCGACTTGTCCCTGAAGATTCGACCTCTAAGTACTAGATGAAAGTTGTATTCTTGCAACTATTGGATAAGATTTGGGGTTTTATTTCTAGGTTAGTGAAAATTCCATCAAGAAGTAATTTCTGCAACCAAATTAGGAGTAGAATTTACCTCGTATACACCTCGCTGCAAGATTACCGGCGTATCATTCCTTGGATTGTGCCATTAGCTCTAGTTGACAGTCATATCGTCTATCAGCCTGTATCCATCCACAACACCTTTGTTCAACAAGCTTCCTTTAGCAGTTGCATCTAGCATCCCCTTATCATTATGCGTAAGGCTATTGTAAAAGATTTGCAACAAGTTTCAAGCGTCGATTTCATGATGTGGGCAGCTTCTTTGTAGTTCTTGAAATCTCTTTCAAGCATCACTCATTATTTTTTGCACTTTCTGTTGAAAGTTATGAATCTAATGGCGCAAAGAGTTGGATTTTGGAAGGTGGGAAGAACTTGTTCAAGAAGACATTAGCTACCTTAGGCCATGTATTCATGTTCTAGGTCTTTTCCCCATTATCCAACACTTAGCCTTATCGGAAAGAGAGAAAGTAAAATTCATAACATTTAATTCATCATGATCAATAGTTTGTACATTTATCGTGTTGAGTGGCATCCGCATGTGGCAAACAAGATTGTGTTGCACCATACCAATCTATGCAAGAGAGATTTGGTATTGTTGGCTCAAACTTTTCTAAGTTTGTTGATTTGCAAAACCAAATTGAATTTAATCATTTCTTGTGTATTAAGATTAATTGTAGGGGCATTTAAGCAAAAGAACAAAAGAACACAAGAAATGATCAAGGATGACCCAAGAGCAAGTTTAGAAGATCAAAATCAAGATGAAGATTTTCTTAGGTTAATTAGATCTTAGTTCTATTTAAATTTGGGTATAAAAGAGCAAGAAAATCCAAACCAAACAATATATAGCGTTATAACGCTATCTTTGGCATTATAATGCTACATGTCCAAATGGTAATTTCTGGCCAAACCCTACATCAATCTAAGATAGTGTTATAACGCTAGATATAACATTATAACGCAAGAATGCTGAAATGTTCAAAATGAATTTTAAAATAGAAATTGAATCAATAAAATTTCAAAACTTCAAGATTATGTCTTAGATATAATTTAAGTTTAGAAATATAAACTTTATTTGATCAAAAATATCATTTGGATTAGTAGCAAAATAATTTACACAAAATTCCAGAGAGTTGGCGTTATAAAGCCAGACTTGGCGTTATAATGCCAAGGTAAGTTCAGGTGCCAAGATTCGGCTAAGTACTGGAAATTTATGTAGGAATTTGGTATAACGTTATAATGCTAAACATGGCATTATAATGCCAAACAAATCCCAAAGGTCAAATGTATTGTCCTGACACAAGATACCGTTATAACGCTATGTAGAAATTGTACGATCAAAATCTAACGGCCATATTATTTGTCCTGATCTAAGATAGCATTATAATGCTATGATTTAAACATGAAATAGCGTTATAACACTATGTGGCGCAGGAATGCTTTTGGCCAGAATTGAGCCCAATATAAACCCTTCTCCCTCAACAATTGTTTCTGCTGTTCCATTAACTCAAAAACATTTATGGCATTGTTGTGCTTAGTTCAAATTACTAAATCTTTGCTCTTAATTCCAAGTTTAATTAGCTAAATCTAATCTAGGGATTTCAGAGAGATAGTTTGTTTGAGTGCTTAGTCTTTATTATCTAGCTTAATCTTTCATTAGCCAACTATCAATTTGTGAGAGTGTGTGTTGCCTTGAGCTCCACCAGAGTGTGTAAGTGAGTTCAAGGAAGTCGGCTCGATTCTCCACTGGTGTGTGTAAGCAAGATAGAGTCCGGCGTCGGGTTAGGGTTGGCGACTCCACCGGTGTGTGTAAGAGAGCCTCAATTAAGCAAGCATTTATTGTTTAGTGTAGCGGATCGGGCTTGTTACCGCAAGAAGCGGGGGCGCCGGGGACCCGGAGACGTAGGCGAGGCATTCGTGCAAGCCGAACTCTGTCAACACGCATTGAGCCATTTTCTTTTCCCTTATCTCAATTTATATTTACTAAATTCAATTAGTTTAATTGCTTGATTTGTTGGTGAATTGAATTGAGTTGTGCTTGAATTGCTTGATTAGAGAATTAATTAGAATTGCTAGTTGAATTGCTTGCCATAATTTGTGAAATTTACAATTAGATTCCTATTGGGTTAAACCGAGCAAAAATTAGTTAAGCACCTAGGCCCATAGGTTCTACAAAGTGGTATCAGAGCAAGTTGAGCTTGCTAATTAATTGTTGTTTAGTTGCAAGCAAAGATCCAAATCTTATGGCAACCAATTGACAAATTGCACTACCCCGGTATTAGGACCAAAATGCAACAATTTCGGGTATTGGAAACTTATGATGACCAATTACTTGAATCTCCTTGATCTATGGGATTTGGTCACCATTATATACACACCGGTATATGACCCCAAAATGAACCAATTGACAAATGAGTCGTTAATTAGAAGAAGGCAAAACGACCATGTCGTAAATGCCATTTTAACATCCGTACATGAGTCGATTGCCCTAATTTTAGGGGAGTCAAATAATGTTTATGATATGTGGCATACATTGCTTCACAAATATGAAGGCAATGCATTGCTCAACGATCTAGAAGAGCCGGATTGCAATCGCAATTCGAAAACTTTAGAATCGGTGAAAATGAGTCCATTGAGGACATGTACACACGGCTTACTATACTAACTAATGAATTAGTTGAAATAGGTGATCCAATGGAGCCATTCATGATTACAACCAAGCTCATTAGGGTGATGCAATGAAGGCCATCATGGAGGGTGTACATGAGCTCGTTGGATGCCATGAACAATGCGAGAGATGTTCCCTTCACACCCGAAGAAGTGTACTCATTCCTCAAAACCTATGAAGAAACACTTTGACAACTTGGAAAACATAACGATCAAGCCAAAACCGTAGCATCGTCAGTCCGAAACCATAGCCATCTCCATGCCTCCACCTCTAACCGAGACCACCATCACCAATCCTCCACCTCTAACCTAGAATCCCAATTTGTCTCACCCCTCCGAGACTTTGGGCAAGATGCAAGTAAAGAAATCCCCATTCTAACCAAATTGCTAGAACAAATGTTCAACAATAGGGGAGCTTCTAGTGGGGGGCATCAAAGGGATGACCATTATGCCCTAGTTGCCTTGGAGGATGAACGGAAAGTTGATGTGGATGCCATCATCTCCAAGAACAACGTAACCGACCCGAAAGTGATCGAGCTTATCTAGAAGTTTGCTCTCGGACGAATTGAGGAGAATGATGTGATGAATGAGGAGCATCCATTGGAAGATGTGCAACCGTTAGAGGAGGAGCAACCGGTGGATGAAATCACTAAAGATGAAGCTAGCACCTTCACCTCTATCGATGAGGCTAAGGTATATCTAGACCCTAAACCCATCGAGGTTAATTTTTTTTTAGGGTTGAAATCCGATAGTGAATCGGATGATGATGGTGATGACACAAGTGATGTGTCAAATGAGGAGTTATTGAAAATTAAAATTGCTAAATTGAACAAACTCCCCATTGAATCAAACTGAGCCCTCATGAGTAAAAATTGCATAATTGGGGGAGAGGTTAAACAACAAAATTCAAGAGCTTGAGTCCAAGACAAACAAGCTTGAAATTGAGAATAAAGCCTTGAAATCTTCTTGTGCTTTAAACAAAAACAAATTGGACTTGAGTAGAATATTTGAGTGACAAAAAGGGTTTGGAATTTGAAAAGGGTTCATCTTCTCAATTGTCATCCAAAGAACCCAAAGGCCCTAAAAATGAGAGAAAATACAAGGGAAAAAATGCAAACGTCCCAAAGAAGGGTAATAAACCAAATCATGCATTTAGGTACCGGTTCAACAATACCAAAACCAAATCGGTACCTAGGTATTTCAACCCTTCATGGTCTAATAATGCATACTATAAGGGACCAAACGGTTGGGCATATGAACCAAAACGCCATACAATTGACCAATATGGTGTGAGACACAATAAAAAACCAAAGATTGTGCCTCAAACAAAGCTTGTGTCTAAGCCAAACTTCAATTTTGTGTATCAATCGAACAACAAGGCACAACAATTGAGAAGCGATTGCCGAACTAGGTTTGTGAAGGCCAACACGTTAAATGAAAACGGTAATCCTCCAACTAGTGCCATATGCAACTATTATGCAAGCATGGCCACATTTCACTAGAGTGCACCCTTAGGAAGGGAAGCAACCAACCAAAAGTTGCTTGGGTGCCTAATGGGCAAATTTAGAAAATTTGTAAATTGAACCCCCCCTCCAATGTTAATTGACATATATTTAGGGGGAGTTAATTGTGTGAATTATGCCTTAGAAAACTCAAACAAACTAAAAAAAGGTCATATAATTGTTAGCCCTAATAAAAATACGCTTCCGCAAAACTTTTAGAAAATTCTCATTTAGGGTTGAATAAGTGATTGTTAGGAAATGCACAAATTGAGGAGGGTTTTGTTGCTAAATTATAATTGTGCATTAAATTGAGGGGGAGCTATGCTTTAAATTGACAATTTTAAGATGCACCTTTTGTTTGATTTTCAAAAAAGGGAGAAATCATATGTGCCATATTGAGATTAAATACAAAATTATTTGGGCACAAATGTTTAAGATTTTGCAAATCAACAAAAGGGGGAGATTGTTGGCTCAAACTTTCCTAAGTTTGTTGATTTGCAAAACCAAATTGAATTTAACCATTTCTTGTGTATTAAGATTAATTGTAGGGGCATTTAAGCAAAAGAACAAAAGAACACAAGAAATGATCAAGGATGACCCAAGAGCAAGTTTAGAAGATCAAAATCAAGATGAAGACTTGCTTAGTTTAATTAGATCTTAGTTCTATTTAAATTTGGATATAAAAGAGCAAGGAAATCCAAACCAAACAGTATATAGCGTTATAACGCTATCTTTGGCATTATAACGCTACATGTCCAAAATGGTAATTTCTGGCCAAATCCTACATCAATCTGAGATAGCGTTGTAAAGCTAGATATAGCATTATAATGCAAGAATGTTGAAATGTTCAAAATGAATTTTAAAATAGAAATTGAATCAATAAAATTTCAAAACTTCAAGATTATGTCTTAGATATAATTTAAGTTTAGGAATATAAACTTTATTTGATCAAAAACATCATTTGGATTAGTAGCAAAATAATTTACACAAAATTCCAGAGAGTTGACGTTATAATGCCAGACTTGGCGTTATAACTCCAATGTAAGTTCAGGTGCCAAGATTTGGCTAAGTACTGAAATTTCTGTAGGAATTTGGTATAACGTTATAATGCTAAACATGGTGTTATAACGCCAGACAAATCCCAACGATCAAATGTACTGTCCTGACAAGATAGCGTTATAACCCTATGTTTTGTATATAGCTTAGCGTTATAACGCTATGTAGAAATTGTACGATCAAAATCCAACGACTATATTATTTGTTCTGATCTAAGATAGCCTTATAACGCTATGATTTAAACATGAAATAGCATTATAACGCTATGTGGCACAGGAATGCTTTTGGCGGCTCCACCGGTGTGTGTAAGAGAGCCCCAATTTCGAAGTTATAGCATTAAGCAAGCGTTTATTGTTTAGTGTAGCGGACCGGGCTTGTTATCGCAAGAAGCGGGGGCGCCGGGGACCCGGAGACGTAGGCGAGGCATTCGTGCATGCAGAACTCCGTCAACACACATTAAGCCATTTTCTTTTCCCTTATCTCTATTTATATTTACTCAATTCAATTAGTTTAATTGCTTGATTTGTCTGTGAATTGAATTGAGTTGTGCTTGAATTGCTTGATTAGAGAATTAATTAGAATTGCTTGTTGAATTGCTCATTTGAATTGCTTGCCATAATTTGTGAAATTTGCAATTAGATTCTTATTGGGTTAAACAGAAAAAAATAGTTAAGCACCTAGGCCCCTAGGTTCTACATGTATTCATCCGCATTAATAATAGGTGTTGTGTATCCGAGTTGAATGTCATCAGTCCTTGGTGCAATAAAACCCCTTAAGGGACGGTTAGGATCTGTCGCGTTGGAGTTTGGGCTGTTGAAAGCAACTACTCTTGCCCAACAACATGTTCTGCTTGAGCCGCATCAAGTCGTGTTGCTGCAAGTTTAGCACAAAGTGCTGCAAATTCGGCTTGCGGATCTGGATCGGTCGACTTCTCAAGCATGCGTGGTGTGAGATACAGAACATGTCCTCTAGTCGGTCACTTGTCCCTTCTCTCGTAGAAAATATGGGTTGATCCTTGTCTTGAGAACCACTCAATCAAATCTGTGACGATTGGAGTTCGAGGTTCCTCAGCCAGATTTCAACCCGAAACAACAAGAGAAAGAAAGCAAAAAAAGTAAAAAGAAATCTTAAACTAAATTACTCACTAAAATAACTGTTTACCCCGGCAACGATGCCAATTTCTTGACGAGATTTTTACAGATGTAAGAAATAAAATATATCATAGTTTTCCACTGATTTTATAGTTGCAAGAATACAACTGTCGTTAAGCACTTAAGGGTCGAATCCACAAAGATAATTGAATTTAATTTCATATTGTTGCAATTATTTTTAAGTTGCAGAAAACAAATTGAAAGATTAGTTGTGATTTGATTAAAACTAAGTAAAAAACAACAGTTCATAATCTAGAAAACATATGCAATAACAAACACATATTCCTTTGATTTCCTATCCACTCTTGTTATGTTTATTTTGTAAAATAAGAGTTTTTTTGTTTGATAATTATGAAGGCATTGTACGAAATATAGTCGGTATTTAGGGATATCTCTATATAAACACCTATATTCATATCAATACTATTTTCACCCTGCGGTATTTGATTATACTAATCTAAACTCACTAAGTTTGTATAAATGTCTAATTCTCTAAATCAATTATATGTCACCCATCAGTACTTAGCGAATTAATTAGACTATTCTTTGTGATTTGGTTTCAACACTCAACTTCTCAGTTCAAAGTACCAAAATCTCATATCAGTGACGATTAAGAAACAACATTAAGAACAAAGACCAATTCATATTTCAAACAAAGAAATATAAATCTATTACTAAACAAATATTACAAGAGTTTCATGTACTCAAACCCTAGAAAAACCTACAAAAAGCTTAGCCACACATGACTAAGAAACAGAAAATAACAAAACAAAGATGAAGAAAGAAAAAGAAGAGATAAAATCATGTTAATGGCTGACTCTTGATTTTCTTCTTCTCCAAATCTTGAAAGATGCCTTTTGCTTGAAAACCCTCAGTAACTGCTCTTAAAACTGCTTCTTGGACTCTAAAAAATGTGTTACAACTCTTCAGAGTAAAAGTATTTATAACCAAATCCTAAGCCCAAAATAGATCTCTTAAAATTTAATCCCAAACATAGTAGTTTCTACCTAAATAATTTCAAACATATTTGCGACCATGATTGACTCTAAATTTGAAAAAGCCTAAAGTTGTAAAGTTGTATATCCCTTTTCATCTTTGTAATGAATTTTGAATCAACAAATTACGACATTGTATAAGAAAGTTATGGCAAAAACAATCGATGGTGCGCAATAGAATTGTTTGACTTCGGTAATTCGGTTGTAGCCATTCTCAACATCGCTCGAAGGCCCTGTAAATTCTAGATTCCGAACTTTTCTAAGTTCTAGAAGCTTGTATATCTGAACTTCAGCTGTAGGCTTGCATGGCTTCGGCCGAAGGCCATGTAAAATTTTATTTTTCTGAAAGTTGGCTAAGTATGGAGACACTTGTGACCTTGCTGTACTAAGCTTTGATCGTAGGCTTGCATGGCTTCGATCGAAGGCCATGAATAAAAACGCCAATTTGTAAAGCTCGTTTTTAGCTTTTCAATGCATTTTAAATCACCTCAATCGAAGTTCAGATGGAAAAATTATGACCAAAATACTAAACGCTATAAATCTGCAGTTCAATGCAACTTGTTTCCAATCGTCTATTTTAAGTTTTATGAGCTTCAAAATACTAAATTATTGAAATATAAGACAGTAATTTGAACTCTTATATATTTCTAACCTAATTCAACGTAATTAAATTAAATTTTAGTTTAAAACAACACAATTAATTTAAACTTAAGTATGTAATATTTTAGCTTATTAATTAGTAAAAAAAAAAAGCAAAGTAAACACGTCAAATGCAAATTCAAATGAAATTGCAAAGGATTAGGAAATAAGATTAAATAAAAATAATTTGAAACGGGTATGGTGAGAAAAAACCTCACGCAGCCGACCAAACCGTAACCATTACCATAGGCACCCCTAGCGTTCGGCGTTCCGGCTCTGCTCCGAGGGTACCTCGTCTTCTACCCGCCTCCCTACTTTGCTCTTTATTTCTGTCGCGTACTCTCCTTTCCTCATTTTTCTCTTCATTCCCCACCCCTTCCCAGGTAAATCGCACCAAGCGAAGAACTACTCTCTCCTTTTCACTTGCCAAGTCTGCTCCGCCTCCAGCATCGTCCTCCTCAGCGACCCCAACACGAGATCCGGCGGCCTCGCAGTGCTCTCTTTACCCCCTCTGCTCGAAAAGGTACCATCTCGAGACTCGATGCTTCTTGTCAATTTTGGTTGTTCAGTACTGGCACAGCTATGTCAGAGATTGCTTGTAGATAGATAAAGAGAGTATCAGTGTGGCAGATCTTGTTAAAATTAGCCTTTCAGTACCAAGTGTTTTGTCTTAGTTGCTATTAGAGAGCTAATTTCTTGCTATACTAGTACCTGTACCTGTACTGCTATAGTTGCAGCATGTTTAAGACTTGATTGGTTTGGGTCTTTGGGGGTAAGTTCCATTGAGGTTTTTTTTCACCTTCATCAATTTGTAGCTTATTGGTTCAATTTAATTGTAGAACATGCAGTGTAGTTCAGAATTTTGAGAAGAATGTATTTTTTTTATCTAAGAGTTCATATGACAAGGTTTTTGAAAAATGAAACAAACCAAAAGTAGATCATGTCATTGTGCTGCAATGGATTCCACTTTCTGGATTTTAGTTCGCTTTACTTAGTTTTAAAACTCTAAGTTTGATTTACAGAATAATGGCATGTTTGCTGATAAATGTTCATTGAAAATTGGTAAATCAGTAAATGAAAGCATGGAGATGGAGCAAGATATGGCAGAAGTTGATCAGCAAATGGTTTGTGGTAATGGAATCAATGGCCCCACCAAGTAAGACAAAAGAAAATCTACTGTTTTGATTTTTGCTTGATTGTTGTTTGTATATGGATTAATTTGAATTTTAGAAATATTCCTCTTGCACAATTTCACAAATATAACAAAAAACTTCTTTTATTGAATTTTCAGCATTGCTTATTGAATACCATTTAAACCTAGTCGATAATGCATTTATTTTAATTGATATTGATTTTATTTTCAAGTTGAGGCTTACTCGAGTCTCAGTTGAGGCACTTTTTCAAGACAAGGGTAAATTTGATACAGTTGTGGATTAAGTTTCAATCAATTGGTTGCACAGTTGAGAACTTTAGATCACACTAATGTTGAAGTCATGCGGAATTGGAGAACTTGGAAAAAAAGCAAAATATAACAGCAAATTTTCTTGGCTGTGTAAACAATTAATCTTCTTTTAATATTTGCTTAGATGCCGTCAGTGTGGGTTGAGCTCAATACTTACATCACATATGCGCAGTGGCCCAGAGGGAAGGCGAACCCTTTGCAATGCTTGTGGAATTGCATGGAGAAAGGTATTCTTTTGTGCTCGTGCTCATTCTTGTGCAAACATGTGGGCAGCATTTCTCTCTACATTATTTACCATAGTCGAGTACATTGCTATCCTACATCTGTTGTAGTTAACTAAGTGGTTCATACAAATATACAATGTGCATTTCTCTCCTTTGCTTCCATCTTGTACATGCTGCTAGAGACATGTCTGGACAAAACTACTATTTTACTGATGTTTATTGAGGGCTTTATATGTGTAGTTGAGCCTTAAGCTGCAAAATTTAAGTACTTGATGCTGTGGTCCCAGTACATGCTGCACAATGGACGTTAGCTGTCTCTAATCTAGGCACATCTTTATCACTCGATCTTATCCCAAACAAGAATAAACAGTTTGGATGCTGCTATTTCAGTTGCATATTCCAACAGATAGCAATTTACTTTTTTTGAGAGCGCAAATCTATTGACAATTGATCGACTTCACAATCATGACAATATGAAAATCAACAATACTTAAAAAAATAGAAAAAAAGTTTAAGACATTGTTGAACTTATAGATTGATTATGTTTCAAATTCCATCCAATTTGATATTCCATGAAAGACAAATAAATCTAGACCATTGCAAACTATTAATGAATGGTATTACTTCTGCGAAGTGAAGTGGCATCTTTTGTCGCGTGCATCAGCGCATTGACATACATGTAGTATAATTCACATTTCAAATGTGAGATTCCAAATTTATAATTATTTTTGAGCAAGGATATGGTAATATGCATAGTACACCCCCTTCTGTACTATGCGGCTATGCATGTTTAATTTGCTCAATTAATTGAGATTTAAGTTGCTTAATAAATTCTTCATATCAAAATCTTGTAGGAAATTAAATTTCGTGATTTTTAGAGTTTTCTTGCTATTTTTTTAAAAACAGTCCAGAAATGACACTTTTGTAATATTAAATCTGGGCTGTTTGTAAAAAATATTTAAAAAATAGCAAGAAAGCTGTAAAAATCACGAAATTTGATTTCCTACAAAATTGTGTTATGAAGAATTTATCGAGCAACTTAAATTTCAATTTATTGGACAAATTAATAGCCGCATAGTACGGAAAGGGTGTACTACGCATATTATCATATCCTTGCTCATTATTTTTTATGATCTTCAAGGTTATCCAGTTAATCCAATGTCAATGGATCCCCACCTTTAATTTTAGTTATGGTACTAGCTTATTCATCAGCTGTGTAATAGTTTCTCAAATTTGCTAGTCCATTTATTTTTGTATTAAGCAACTGAACTGAAAGGCTGCATAACTTCTACATGTTTGCCATTTTTATTTTGTACAATAGAAAATTTGCACCATGTATGACGCATAGAGTTTTATTATTTATGTTAGTTGTATATTAGAATTGGCAATTTATACTTTAGTTAACAGAGAATTTTTATACAAGGATGGGTGAAGCTTATTCCATTGTTCAGAAGTAAGAGATGAGATTTTTTTAATAAGTCGTAACCATATTTTTTATACAAGGATGGGTGAAGCTTATTCCATTGTTCAAAGCAGAACCTATCAAAAGATTTTAATCCTGGGTACTTTTTATCATGAAAATCACTGAAGACATCAAGAAAAATAACTGTCGAAGTTAAAAAAAAAGTTCCATTTTTTTTGTTTTCAATATCCATTAGTATTAATTGGTAATTACAATATGCAGGGAAAATTAAGAAAACTTGTAGCTTATGAGAATGTTCCTCGGGATCCTGAAAGTTCAAGACCTGTCCCACCTGAAATTGACATGGAATTTGAAAACGAGGATAAGGCATATGAATTCTACAACAAGTATGCCGGTTTGACTGGGTTCAGTGTGCGCAAGGGCTGGATTGGTAAGACCTCTGCCAACATGATCCGATCTGTAACCTTAGTTTGTTCCCGGGAGGGTTTTAAGAAGGACAAAAAGGGCTATGGAGAGGTGAAGCGCCCAAAACCCGACACTCGTATTGGGTGCCATGCTCGCTTGAGTATAAAGAGGACTCCCAATGGAACGTACAAGGTGACGGAATTTATAGCGGAGCACAACCATCCACTTGCACCGTCTACCGCTCTGCATTTGCTAAGGTCCCAACGAGTGCTCTCTAATGGGGGTAATACTTCTGCACCTGACTCAAATGATGAGCCATCTGAATTCACGAGAAATCTCAACTTTTTCCCATCAAGCTACCACATGTCTCTTCGGTCAAAGCGAACCAAAGGTATACGATCAGGTGATGCTGAAGCTATCATGAACTATCTACAAAGTATGCGATGCAGCAACCCATCGTTCTTCAGCGCATTTCAACTCGATGAAGATGACAAACTGACGAATGTATTTTGGGTCGATGCAAAATCAATTCAAAATTTCAAATATTTTGGTGATGTGGTTTGTTTGGACACAAGTTACAAGTCAAATGGGTACAGCCGACCCTTTGTGCCCTTTCTCGGTTTGAACCACCACAGGCAAGTTATTATATTTGGTGCAGCATTGTTGTATGATGAAACTGCTGAATCATTTGGATGGTTGTTGGAGACATTTAAGACTGCAATGCGTGGGGACAAACCAAAAGTACTTGTAACAGATCGAGCTATGGAAATAGGTGATGCAGTTACTGCAGTGTGGTCTGATACATGTCACCTTGTGTGCCCATGGCAGGTGCACCAAAGCATGGTTAAGAGCCTTGGTAGTGTTATTCAGAGTAATCGGGGATTTCTAAAGGAATTTACCAGGTGCATTTATGATATAGAAAACGAGCATGAATTAGTCTCTGTGTGGCAAGAGATGCTAGATAGGTTCAATCTCGCCCAAAATGAGTGGCTTTCTGAGCTTTTCATGGAGAGAGAAAGGTGGGCTCAATGTTACGTCCGGCATATATATTGTGCGGATATAACAAGTGGTCTGCGAGTCGGAACCTTGACTAACTTTCTAAAGAGGTACTTGTGTGTGCAAACCGACTTGCTCACCTTTTTCAAGCAGTATGAACAGATGCTAGATGAACAGAGATTTCTGGAACTGCAAGCTGACTTCCGAGCAACCCAAAGTGCAGCGAGGGTTCCGCCATCGAAGATGCTCAGGCAGGCAGCAGAGTCATACACACCAGCTGTCTTTGAGATATTTAAGAGGGAGTTTGAGGTGTTTCTGGATTGCATGCTTTACAACTCAATGGAATCGGGGACAGTATCAGAGTATCGCATAGTTGAGAATTCTAATGGTAAAGAACAGTATGTAAGGGTGGATTCGTCTGATTGGTCAGTAATGTGTACCTGTAGGAAGTTTGAGTTTGTTGGTATCCAGTGTGGCCATGTGTTGAAGGTCTTAGATGTGCACAATGTAAAAGAGGTGCCTGAGAGGTACTTTTTGAAGAGGTGGAAAAGGGATGCCAAGTCTGAAGGGCCATCAACAGAAATAACAGTAATTAGGAGTTGACAGCTATTAGGAGATGGTACTGGGTTGTAAGTATTGCCATCTAAGATAGTAACTAGTGTTTGTTGATTTTGTTGATGTTGCTTTTTAGTCTGTTAGAGTAGAGAACACGGCTTCAAATTAATTAACATCTAGTTCTTCTTGAAATTGTATCAGTGTGTTCGTGTTTATTTGTTCTCTCTACTGCAAGTGTGCGAGATAGCTCATTTTCTTGCTGGGAAATTCACACTCCAATAACTTCGTGTTTTATTTATTTTTTTTTTTTTGAGGAAAAGATGGAGATCAAGTTTCCAAATTTTATTAATAAAGATCACAAGAAGAGATTTATTACAGAGGTGTAAGAAGGAAAAGGAGAACAAAAGAGAATGAGAATGAGAAGATAAGGTATACAAGTTCAGATCCAACTCCAACCAACCCAATATTCTCAGTCAAGTCTGATCCAGCACTAAATTGTCTAATTTCTTCAATTAAACAGAAATTTCATCTCAAATAGGCCTGTCAAACGAAAGGATTTTTTTAACATTTTATTTCTTCTGTACGACACATTAAACGAAACATTAAACAAAAATGAAATTTGTTATGTCCAAGTGTATTTTTCGCGAAAGTTCACGTTTTGTGCAAACAAAACGTTAAACGAAAGTGTTTTTTTTTTCTTTCGCGAACAAATGAAACGATAAAATTTCGCGAACGCACATTTGACAGTTCTAATCTCAAATACATGGAGTTGCTAATTTTATTTTTTAATTTGGGTTATTTTGCATTACTCTTCCTCCGTTTTACATAGTCGGTTTCAAATCCAGAAAGAATGATAGTGATAAATTTGACGAGTCAACATAAAAATTCATCTAATCTTATGAAAATGAAATTCATTATAGACTTCATTTCTAGTTTACTTCAACTTATTTGGGACTAAAAACTTTGTTATTATTGAATTATTTTGCATTTCACAATTTAATTTATACATGGACATACATGCTTGTGCAAGTACATAATTAGAAGTAGAATATGAAAATTAACATACCAAACACAAATATTGTATTACTTTAAAATCGATTGAAGATCTCGCTTGGGGTCTTGGCATTCAATTAAATGTCAATTTTTCCTCCCAAACGTTGTGACTCGCGATCC
This sequence comes from Eleocharis quinqueflora, assembly GCA_964058865.1. Lineage (NCBI taxonomy): Eukaryota > Viridiplantae > Streptophyta > Magnoliopsida > Poales > Cyperaceae > Eleocharis > Eleocharis quinqueflora. The sequence goes on from CAXKVX010002709.1 coordinate 44,237, forward strand.
TAACAGTAATGCGATGTCACTGATCGTGCGTACTAAACAACACAATAAAAATTTTGTATTTCTTTATTTATATTTTATACTAACTTGAAGAATATATAATAATTTACAAGATAAATACAAGTATTTTAGAAAAACATATACGCTAATTACATGTAATATCGGAGGGTTGGGCCCTACTTCAAGCCCATGCCGGACGTACCATTTGCTCCGGCCCACTCCGGTCCACAGTTTTTAAATTTAATTTTTGTCTCATTCAACGATACTATTTTTTTTATTTTTATAAAAGAAGCCTCAAGTTGAGGCCGCCATACTTCCATTAATTTGAAAGCATACAAAAATATAGTTCAGCACAGGAGTTCTATGCTTGCTAAGAGAGAAGAAAATTAAAAGTTTGCTGTCCTACCACTGAGCAACTACATCTCAAGTAAAACGTCAGCTTTAACAACTGAAATTTCCTTGAGTATAGCAATTGCATTTAATCTAAAGAGCATAGTCTGGGATCAAATTTATTACAGTTTTAAACTTCTAACATAAATCCTCAATTAACTAAACTGCTGGGTTCAGAATTTTAGACTTTTGGTGCATATCTTGTCATACTTCTTAGACCCATTTTAATCTCCTAAGAGATCTTCATCGCTCTCCACTCATTTCCAGTTTATTGCACCATTACCATGATCTGCTTCTTCTGCCAATTCATTTTCCACTAAAGTTGGCACCTCACTTTGAATAACCTGCATGATATCAGTTTGATACAAAAGACCCATCCTAGGTTGGGTACCTGTCCAGAATTGAAATAGATTAAGGATCATCCTGATTAGTACATTTAAACCTTTTATTGGACTGTTATTAAACACTATGTTATTCCTTTCGGTCCAAATTATCCACACATATGCTGCTAGTACCATTCCCCAATGTATTACCTCATTATTATTCATTTTAAGAATATTGATCCATATATTTTCTAGAGATGTTAGGTCTAAAGGTGTATTTTGCAAACAATACTGTTTATATATTCCCAAAATTTCTTGATTTGTTTACAGTCTATAAAAAAATGCTATGTTGATTCTATCTCATCACAATATGTGCACTGTGTGCACCCTGACCAACCTCTGTGTGCCAAATTGTCCTTAGTTAAGATGTTATTATTCAAAGCCAGCCATAACAATAATTTATACTTCAAAGGGATTTTGAATACCCACACTGTTTTGTTAATGTTTACTTGAATACCTCCAAAATTCAAAAAGTTGTACATGGAATGTACTAAGTATTTTCCTGAATTTTCGAGTTGTCATATTGCTGAATCAGGTGAACTTGAGAAATTAATGGACATAAGTAGTTCCTTTATTTCATTTTCTTGAATTCTCATTGCTTTATATACCCCTCTAGTTAGAAATAGATTGATATCACCTTTGTTCCACACTTGTGCTACTGCAACCTGCTGTTTTTTAGTTTTTTGGTATACTAATGGAAATTGAATTTTAAGTGGACAATTGTTATGCCATGTATCATCCCAGAAATTCGTGTTATCTCCTGACTCTACAATTCTTTTGCAACCTAACTGTAGGAATTTGTATTGGGAGCTCACCCCCACCAAAATGAAGAAGCCTGAGGACTCTCAGTGAATTTACCATATTTGGTTTGGATTATATCCTTCCAAATTGGTAAATCAGTATTATTATTATCAGTGATAAATAGCCAACCTCACTTACATATTAAAGCTAAATTTAATTGCTGTAAATTTATAATATCCTATCCTCCATTTTCCTTACTTCTACAAATTTTCTCTCATTTTACCAAGTGATATTTTCTTTTATTTGGATTATCAGAGCCTGCCCATAAAAACTTTTTTCTGATGCTATCTATTTTGTGAATTACCCATCTAGGTATTTTATGCATTGACATATAATAAATAGGTATAGCACTCAATACTGAATTAAGTAATATGAGTCTACCTCCTAGAGATAGCATTTTTCCTTTCCATCTAGACAATCTTTGTTGGATTTTATCTATTACTAGTTGCCAGTCAGCTTTTGATGGCTTTTTCCAATGTAATTGGAGTCCTAAGTACTTTATAGGAAGTTTTCCCAATTTGCAGCCTAGAATAGAAGCATAATAATTGGCAGTGTGATTTTCAATATTAAAAGGAATTAACTCAGTTTTATTGTAGTTTATCTTGAGTCATGACATTCTTTCAAAACATGTAAGTGCAATGATAAGTTTGTTCAACATATTTTTATCTGCTCTTAGGAAAATTAGTGTATCATCTGCATATTGTAAGTGCATAATTTTATTTCCATTTTGCAGTTTTGGCCCTAGACCCTCAAAGTGATTATTATTGATGCATTTTGTTAATATTTTGTTTAATCCTTCAGTAGCTATAATAAACAAATATGGGAATATAGAGTCTCCTTGTCTAAGACCTTTGTGACATTCAAAATATGGTCCTATATTTTCATTTAATAAGACTGCACTATGTCCTTGTTTTAATATATCCTTAATCCATTTGATCCAAGTTGGATGAAATTTCCTTTGTTCTAAGGTATGTATTATGTATTTTCAATTGATGTTATCAAATGCTTTTTTATAATCAATTTTTATCAAATCTCTGGTTCTTTGGTTTTGTTCCCTTGATGAAGCACTTCATGTGCTGTAACAACTCCTTCAACTATATATTTATCTTTTATAAAAGCAGTTTGTGTGCTTGGTATTAGCCTATTGATCACTGGATATAATCTGTTGGTTAAAACCTTAGTAAATATTTTAAAATTACAATTGATAAGACTTATTGATCTATATTCAACGATACTATTAATTAACAAATTTAATTTTAGCATGTTTCCACGAAAGCCACACTTGGTTTGGTCCGATTTCAGAATATTTTTTTCTCAGATACTTATATTTATCCTTCTCTTCTTCTTATCTAAATTAGATGTTATTTCGTCTAGGTTTTAACTTTGTTTTATTATAACGTTAATTAATTATTGTGTATAAATTTTGCTAACACTTTGTTTTAGTTGTAACATATTGTCTTCAATACTTGCAATATACATAAAAGGGGCTCCCACCCAAAAAAAGAAATGAAAAAACGCAATACAAAAACATAATAAATCGTTGAAGGATAAAATCGAAAGTTCTCATAAATCATTTCTCATAGCAAAATAAATCATTTTCGGAAGTTTCCATAACAGCCAACACAAGAGTTCTGACAACACTGTGAAGCATATGGAAGAAACGAAATAGAAAAATCTTCTCAGTTAAAGAAAGATCGGCTACTAGCAAACACATCATTCTCGACAAAACACTGTTAGGAAAATTAGTGTTAAGACTATTGGACTCATAGAATAGCTTACATGCGTAAGACTAACAAATAAAGGAATGTACTTGTAAATATTTTTTTCGTTTTAATGAAAAATTATTAAATAGGTCAAGCTTACTTTTCTCAAAAAAAAAATTGAAAGTTCCAAGAGATCATTTAACATTCTCACGTTTTAACTCGACGCTCACGATCTCACCGCCTATCCTCTTCCACTTCTACTTCGATCTCCTCTTTTCTCTCTATCTTCACCGAAATCCTTCCAATCGAGTGATTCCTCTCTCTCATGATTTCTTCCTCTCGAAGAGCTCAGACGGTATAGTTGAATTGAACAAAGGGATGCATGATCGAACTGTTCTGATCCCACTTCTCGTCGTTGTCCTCTAATTGAGCCAAAAGAAAAAAAAAACACTTCTTAGTAAGGTGAAGGTTTAATCTTTTTGTATCCATGTGACATATTGTTCATTCTTGAAAGCACCCAAGTGTGTATTCTATAATAGAGTCGAGATTAGAAGTCGATATGTTATCTAATATAATTGAATTTGAATATCTACATTCAATTACTTGATGGTGCCAAAAAAGAAATGGATAATACTGAGTTTGAGCTATGATACACATGAAATGAACAAAGAAGAAATGGAGTAAGCATCTTAATTGACAAGAGCCTCAAGAACAGAGTTGTTGACGTTAGAAGACAAGGAGATGATACTAGGTTGTAAGTATTGCCATCCAAGATAGTAACTAGTGTTTGATGATGTTGCTTTTTAGTCTGTTGGAGTAGAGAACACGGCTTCAAATTAATTAACATCTAGTTCTTCTTGAAAATGTATCAGTGTGTTCGTGTTTATTGTTCTCTCTACTGCAAGTGTGCAAGATAGCTCATTTTCTTGCTGGGAAATTCACACTCGAATAACTTCGTTTTTTTTTTTTGAGGAAAAGATGGGGTCAAGCTCCCAAATTTCATTAATAAAGATCACAAGAAATGATTTATTACAAAGGTGTAAGAAGGAAAAGGAGAACAAAAGAGAATGAGAATGAGAAGATAAGGTATACAAGTTCAGATCCAACTCCAACCAACCCAATATTCTCAGTCAAGTCTGGTCCAGCACTAAATTGCCTAATTTCTTCAATTAAACAAAAATTTCATCTCAATTAGGATGTCAAACGAAATGATTTTTTTAACATTTTATTTCTTCTGCACGACACGTTAAACGAAATAGTTTTTTTCGTTTAAAAAGCGAAACATTAAAAAAATGAAATTTGTTATGTTCCAGTGTATTTTTCGCTAAATTTCACATTTTGTGCAGACAAAACTTTAAACGAAAGTGTTTTTTTTGTTTCGCGAACAAACAAAACGGTAAAATTTTGCGAACGCACATTTGACTGTCCTAATCTCAAATACATGGAGTTGCTAATTTTTAATTTTTAATTTGGGTTATTTTTGCATTACTCTTCCTCCGTTTTACATAGTCGGTTTCAAATCTAGAAAGAAGGATAGTGATAAATTTGACGAGTCAACGTAAAAATTCATTCAATCTTATGAAAATAAAATTCATTATAGACTTCATTTGTTCAAAATTCATTATAAAACGTAGTGATAAATTTGACGGTTCCAACTCCAATCTCACCGTCTATCCTTTTCCACTTCTACTTTGATCTCCTATTTTCTCTCTATCTTCGTCGAAATCCTTCCACATCGGGTAATTCCTCGTTCATGATTTCTTCCTCACGAAATCCTCACGAAATCTTCGTCGAAATCCTTCCACAGTTCAATTTATCCATTCTGAAGTAGCATTTTCTAATAGTGCATGATTTCTTCCTCTCGAAGAGCTCAGACGGTATAGTTGAATTGAACAAAGGGATGCATTATCAAACTGCCCTGGTCCCACTTCTCGGCCATTGTTCTCTAATCGAGTCTAAAGAAAAAAAAAACACTTCTTAGTAAGGTGAAGGTTTAATCTTTTTGTATCCAAGTGACAGAGTGTTCATTCTTGAAAGCAGCAATGTGTGTACTCTATAATAGAGCCGAGATCAGAAGTTGATATGTTATCTAATATAATTGAATTTGTATATCTACATTCAATTATTTGATGGTGCCAAAAAAGAAATGGATAATACTGAGTTTGAGCTATGATACACATGAACTGAATAAAGAAGAAATGAAGTAAGCATCTTAATTGACAAGAGCCTTAAGAACGGAGTTGTCGACGTTAGAAGACAAGAAGATCGAATTATCCTAGTCAAGTTGGCCGTTGGCGATTATTTTTTAACGTCATTAGTGTGCATGCCCCACAAATAAGTTTGTGCGATAACATCAATAAGAAATCTTGAGAAGACCTAGAAGAGATGCTTAGAATTGTGCTTAGCAGTGAGAAGTTTTTTATAGGATGAGACTTCAACGATCATGTTGGTACAACTAGTGAGGATTTTGAAGGAGTGCACGGGAATTTTGGATATGATGACAAGAATCAATATGGAGAAATCATCTTGAATTTCGTTGTAGCATATGATCTCATGATAGCTAGCACCTTCTTTAGAAACAGACAATCCCTTTTAGTTACCTTCAGTAGTGATCAACACTCGAGTCAGATTGATTTTGTTCTTACTAGGAGAGAGGACACACGATCTTTCGTAGATTGCAAGGTTATATCCATGGAATGTGTCATCCAACAACACACGCTTGTGATCTCGGATTTTTGCTTTCTAATACGTGTTCAACAGAACAAAGGAGCCAAAATATCGATGACAAGATGGTGAAAACTCAAAGGAGATGCCCATCAGGTCTTTAAGTACATAATGATCAAAGAAAGAACCTGGAATAATGACGATGCTAATAACATGTGGAAGAAGATGACAATACATATCCAAAAGGTAGCTACAGATGAGGGAAATAGATGCAAACCTAAAGATACTTGGTGGTGGAACGAAAATGTGCAAAAAGCTATCGAGGAGAAGAATGACTGTTACAAGTGTTTGCATTATGACAAGAGTGAAGATAGCGTACAAAAGTACAAAATAACAAAACGTAGAAGAAGGAACATACTATGTATCTCGACAAGTGTATCACTTGTCTATGTATGAGAAGCACAACTCGGCTAGAGTACATGAGAGACTTGACAGCCAAAACGAGTTCAACTCTATGATCCGAACTAATTGGAACCAACAATTTGAGACTTGGAATGATTGTTCTGACCCTACGAACCTGAAGCTCAAATGTGAGAGGCCAATAAAGAAGCAACACAAATCAATCCAATGGATGGTGATCAAGATAGTAGTGATAATGAGCAGTTTAGGTTAGGGTAGTAATTTTTGGAAATTTACTATACTCCTTGAAAACATTTCATGTTTTATTGTGACGTTTGTACACATATTTTGGAATATTAAAATATTTGATTGCATCTTTCTTAATATGTCTTTTGATTGCATTTCTTGATTATGCTCCTTTCTCTATTCTTGACATTGCAAATCTTATTTGAAATGAAGCTTGAACTACAATTGTAAAACATATGATTAAGGGGGAGCAACTTATATATTGAATTGGTTATAAATTTATGCTAAAATCCAGGAGAGTTATTGAATTGAGCATTTTTTTCATAATTTGCAAATGGGGGAGAAATGTAGTAATGTGCATTATATTATATGCACATCACATATGGTTTTGCAAATTGCTAAAAGGGAGAGTTTGTTGGATTAAACTCATTTCTTGTTTGACAATTTGCAAAACAAATCAGTACTAAACTTGCACAATTGAGTTTTGATGAGATGTACGTTTATACAAGTACATATTGATGATGCAAATGCTCAAACATCCATGTACAAGTCAAAAAATATTCAAAGATATCAAGAGCAAGCAAATTGGGCATTTTCAGAGCCATGCGTTATCACAACGCATGCTCAACCCATCACAAAGGGTGCCCAACCCGTCATAACGGGTGCTCAACATGTCAGAACGGGTTGAAGAGGATAAGTGCTTAAGAACGGAGGAGTTTTCAGAGCCATGCGTTACCATAACACATGCTTAACCCATCACAACGGGTTCCCAACCTGTCACAATGGGTTCCTGCTCAAGAGGGTCCAGAAGTTGGTGAATCAAGCAGAGAAGAGTAAATCTAGAAAGCTACCAACTCGTTATAACAGGTTCTGTAACGGGTTGCATGAATCTGTAATGCAAGGACAAGATTTCAAGACTGCAAGATTTCAAGAAGTGTCCAGACTATATATATCTTGGGGGTAAGAACCAGAAAGATATCAAAAACCTTCCCCAAGCTTTCAAGGACACTTGAGCACTAGAAAGAGCACTAGAAAGAGCACTAAAGTCTTATCCTACAACTGTCTAACCTGAGAGACTTAGGATAGCTACAATCATCTAATTGTCGATCCGAAAATACTTATTTTTGCTAGCTTTGTTAACCTTTTGGTGCACTACATTTGTGTTGTCAAGTAGTGCATCATTGTCCTTCATTGTTTAGTCAATTGAACATTTTACCTTATAGAGTGGTGTAGCCCCATACATAAGTTTAAGAATCTAAGATTTGTTTTTTTATGTGAGAAGAAATTAAAGATAGATTCCGCAACTGTAAGAACATTTATTGCTTAGTGAAATCAGCCCGGAAGGAAGTTTTGGTTCCGGGAGACCCGTGAACGTAGGTCTAGTTTATTTGTAGGTTGAACAACGTTATATCGCGTGTTTTGTGTTCTCTTGATCTCTCATACTCTTTGCTCTTTACTCCCCTTCTTTACTATACTTACACTTTGTTATCTTGATTTGCCCAATTGCTCTTAGTACTTGCTTATGAAATTCTAGCTAGGTGATTAAGGTCTAAAAGTTTGAATTGTTATTGTTAAAAACTCTTCTGCACCGGCACTTAACCTTAGGACCCCCATTCTAACAAGGATTACATGAAAGATCAGCCTTGAGCCCTTACATCTTTGCCTTAGTGATCGATGAGATCACGAAAGACATACAAGGAGATATCTCTTGGTGCATGCACTTTGCGGACGATGTGGTTCTAATTGACCAAAGTAAAGTAAGTGTTGATAGAAAGTTAGAGTTGTGGATCAAGACTTTAGAATCGAAAAGTTTTAGACTTAGTAGGACCAATACCTAGTATATGAAGTGCAAGTCAGCGACGTTTGATCAGATGATGAAGATGTTAGTTTAGAAGGACAAGTAGTGCCCAAAAGAAATACCTTTCAATACTTGAGATCGATGCTACAGAATGATGGCAATATTGATGAAGATGTTAGCTAATAACGGGTTGGATAAAATGACGACAAGCATATGGCATTATATACAACAAAAGGTCTCACAAAAGTGGAAATGTAAATTCTATAGGACGACGATCAGACATGCATTGATGTATGAAGCAAAATGTTGGGCTACTAATTAAAGTGCAACACATACAAAAGATGAGCGTGACAGAGATGCTATGTTACGGCGGTATGTGGACATACAAGAATGGATCACAATAGAAATGACGATATATGTGACAAGGTCGGGATTACACCGATTGAAGAAAAACTTGTTCAATATCGTTTGAGACGGTATGTTTAGCGGATGCCTTCTGATGCATCGGTACGTAGTGGAGTTTTAAGCTGTGTCGAAAACATGGGAATATGTAGGGATTGACCGAGATTGACATGAGATGAAGCAGTAAAAAGAGACTTAAAGACATGAAATGTCTCAAAAAATTGGTGTCAGATAGGAGTGTATGGAAGTTAGTGATCCACGTATCAGAACTATGACCTAAACAAAATTTTAGAAGTAGTGACATAGTTGTATGACTTTAATTCTAGAAACGTAGGGCGTCAGTCTAAATTTATTATTATTATTATTATTATTATTATTATTATTATTACATTATCATTATTATTATTATTATTATTATTATATTATTATTATTATTTGTATTATTATTATTTTTTTACTACTATTTCACTATTTATTATATTGATTTTTTATTGTTCTGATTGAATTTTATTTATAGTGTATCCAACTTGTTTAAGACTAAAGACTTTGTGATTATTGTTGTTCTTGTATATTATTTTAAGTTTTTAACATAGAGAATTACGTCTAGTTCAGTGTGGTACTTGAATGTTCTCTAGACGGAGTGAAATTTGAAACCAACATGGTTTCAGCCAAGTATAACAAATAAAGAGGTCTTAAATCTTGTATAAAATTAAAATGGTACTTAGGTTATTGTAATATAAAGATTACAACCAATTTAATATTGACTAGTGAAATGTTGTCTATATGAAAGCAGACAATACCAACAATAATTTAGATTGGTTGGTATCGTCTGCTTTCATGCTCCATGTTTTTTTAGTCTGTTTATCCTTTCGGTAATTCCTCGGAATATTATAACAATATTAGCGAGAAAAGGGTAATTGACGAAATATACTGATAATGTTTCTATCCTTCATATTCTTAAAAATTGATAATGTTTTAGATTATGTTTTACACCAGTTGAAACTGATAATGTTTTAAATTTATTTTTTAATTTAAAATTGTTTGTATTCATCATATTCAATCTTTCCTCGGTAAGCTGTTCTTAAATCTGATGTTACAAACTTACAATTCGTTTGGATCAGAAATGCTTCTTCAACGTATACTGTCAAATCTATGTATGCATTTCTCATAAACCGGCCTTTACATATGTCTATTGATTTTCAAATGTGGAGACTGAAGCTGCCACTTAGGGTTGCAATCTTTGTTTGGCTGGCAAAAAGGGATAAAATACTCACTGCAGACAACTTCAGAAAGCGAGGATTTATATATAATGCCAAGCTATTGTCACTTATATGGTATGATGAAGGGAATGTGCTACATTTGCTCCAGTACTGTATCTACACGATTAGAGTATATATGCACTTAAACCACCACCATGGACATTACTTCAGATTGCATGATCATACCATATACAATGAATCTCAGCTATGTATAAGGATTGTACTGCGCTTTGTTATCTGGAGAAAGAGATGCACACGGATTTTAGAGATGACAAACAATATGTGGAGCAACTGGCTATGAAAATAGATGCAGAGAACAAACTATGGTTTTCGAATGTAGCTACATAGAAAGGATACATCTTTAATTCCATTCGCTTTTGTTTTTTTATTTCGTTTTCTTTGTAATATGAATTGTATAATATGTGTGCGAAACGGGGGTGAGATCGTTTGATGTAACCTGATCACGTTTTGTGATCCTGATAAAATTTGAGAGCTTACACCTTCATCTTTTTTTCAAAAAAAAAAAAAATGTTGTAGTCGTGTATTTTATTAACGTGTGCTTTTATCGTTTAGTTTCAATACTTTAGCATTTAGTTTTTATGATCAATTGTTTTGATTTATAAGCTTAAATGCTTTAGTACTCAACATGTACTATTTGTTGTCAAATCTATTCTTTTATTTATATGGTGTTCTTTTATTGTTCAATCCGAACATCTTACTCCTAAGTTCACAAAAACACCAATAGTTATTACATAAACCATGCTCGAAAGTTCACCACTAATAGTCCTAGTTCTTGTTCCTCTTTTCGGCTCGGTTATGGTTCCCATAAACATATTCCAAAAGCATAATTTTTTTTTGGCAACACAAAATCGGATCCGGATTTACTAATGTATTATACCGTTCAGCGCGATAGTTGACGGTTCGGATTGACCGTCAATTTTAAATCGATCATCAGTAATGAAAATCAGAAAGAGTCTTTAAACTTCAACACAATTTCGATGCAATCAACAAAAATCGAACGATCCCTGTGCTGCTACGTAGAATATTCCACATTAGCATATTAGAATTCCACTAAATTAGGGTTTAAAAAATACCCGAGCGGGTCTACCCGCCCGTGGATCCGCCCGTGCCCGACCCGTATCCGTGCCCGGATCCGCGGATCCCGGATCCACGGATCTATCACGGGTCGGGTTGGCCCCAAATCCTCCAAACCCGTCTAAACCCGTGCCCGTGTAGACCCGTGCTCGACCCGTCCCAAGACCCGCCCGTGCCCGACCCGTGGACCGGTGGATCCGACCCGTAGATCCGTGCAAAAATTAAAAAAAATTCAAAAAAATTCAAATAAAATCAGAAAAATTCGAAAAAATATATATATATTAAAATAATGTACAGTTTTAAATTCAAAAATTCGAAAAAAATTCAGAAAAATAAAAAAAAATTCGAAAAAAATTCAAAAAATTCAAAAATTTGGACGGATCCGACCCGACCCGCCCGGGTTTATCACGGGTCGAGTTGGAGGTTTTGGGTTCGAACCCGTGCATACCCGCCCCTTCGTACCCGTGGATCCGCCGTACCCGTGGATCCGTGAATCCGTAAATCCGGACGGGTCGGATCCACGAGTACCCGACCCGCCCCGTTTTGAGAACACTACACTAAATCTAACTCAGAGTCGATTAATATTTTCCAAAAGTCTAATCAATCTACAGTATCTACTCACCTTCTCTCTCCTTCTTGAAAACTCGAGAATTTCACCTGAAGAAACTCAAACCCATACGGTCCAATTTATCTTATTTTTAACACATCGAAGGGTAATTTATCATCACTATATTATTATGTGAAAGCTAGAGATTTGAAAATTATTTCGGCCGAGTCAACGAGCTGGCCGGTCCGATAAGTTGTACGACTGTGTTTGAACGTGTCAATTTTTTTAAGCCGTTCGTAATTCATCAATGATCTATGGATTAGCGGATTCATGGGTTCGATGCAAGTTAGAAGGATTCGGTTCGGATCGGATTGGCCGGTTTGAATGGTTTTGTTTTAATTTCGAAATTAAAAAAATTTCAAAATAAAATACAGAAAATAAAAAAATCGAACTAAAATAACAAAAATAAAAAACATAAAAGATATCGAAATTGGTTAAATTTTTTAATTAAAAATTATATAAATTTTCAAATAAATTGCTAAAAATGAAACATAAATTACAAGAGGTTAAAAAATTACCCATTATTTTCGAAAAATTAGAAACAATTAAATATAATATAAAACTACTTATTTTTTATATTTTTGATGATTTTTTATTTTATGATTTTTTTTATTTATTTGCATTTTTTTCATGGGTTAATGGCAGGTTAAAGGCAAATTAAAGACGATTTAACAGCAGGTAAACGCGGGTTATGATTGGTTATTCAGGTCGAACCGAGTTTACCACGGGTCGGATTTAACACGAGTTTTTTCCAGCAAGGATGATCGCTATCTGTCGTAGGCCACTATTTTTTTTGGACGAGTTCGCACAGGTTTGCCTTCGAGTCGTGACGGGCTGGATCGTGGCCCCTGTTCTCGAACCGGGTCGGATCCGCACGAATTTTGTCAAATTCGTAGTGAAAGCATTGTCTGAAAATTAAAAAATAAAGAATCAAAATATACCCAACATATTCCTTTTCACTTTTGAATTTTTTTTATTGCAGATCGATATTATCTGATTCGATCGAGCTCGGGTTCATTTGGTCCTAATTATAGACATTGGAACGTTTATTCATTTGATCTTATCAAAGATGTATTCAATTGATTGTTGCTAAGATATGTCGATATATCAAAAGCAAAAGCCAATCCATTAATTCCAAAAGTGCAAGAATTTCCAGGTTTCTCAAAATACTACCAAAATCTAAAATCTAAATGAGAAATTTCTTCAAATCAAACAAGACCCTGAAATTTTCGTTTGTCTCGTTCTCTCTTTCCAGAAAAATTTACACCAATCATTTTTAAATTGACTCACGTGACAGCAATGCCTCCTTTCAAGGTGGAGATAAGGAACTTCTCTGATAGCATGTCCAACTCCTTCGAACACTGAGTTTGAGATCAAGTTCGAATACAAATTTATCAAAATCTACTAAATTATCATTAAAAGTTCATTTTTTCACTACAAAAATACATTAAATTTTTCGTTTTTTTAAATCAAATCCGATTACTTACTCGGACTTGCCCTATGGTGTATCCGTCCCTGAGTCCAGTAGTCGCTCTGGTAGGAGATGGATTTGGTGGATTGCTCAAGAAAGAGGATTAGGGAGGTGGGATGGCGGAGAGCATGAAGAGGACGAGAGAGAAGGAGCCGACAAACGACCATTGTTGAATGTAATGCCACTCTGGCGGCAAGAGCGGGAAATAATATCGATCTGCAATAATAAAAAAAAATCAAAAGAAGAAATATTTTGGGTATATTTTGATGAGCAAAATTATGTTGCATTTGCATGTGCATGTACCGTGCTTGCGCATCTGGACCCTCCGATGCGTATCTAGATTCGTGGAGATTCATAAGCATCAAATCTCGATGTATATCGAAGGGTCCAGATGCGCATGCACCATAACTTCACCCTATTTTGATTTCTTTATTTTAGTTGTATTAAAATTGAGATAGTGGCATTTAAACAATCAAATTTGAAATTTAATGTCACTTGGATCTGTTATTGAGTGTCAATTTGATAATTAATCTGTTCTGAGTGGCATATGGTGATTTGACAATGGACCGGGTCGGGTCGGGTCAGTCCAAACCCGTCCGATCCAACGGGTTGGCCAGGTCGGGTTTCGACGGGTTCAAATTTTGTCAGCCGGCCGCAATCCGTCTTAGGCTCATGGGTCGTCAGACAGTGGCGATCGGACGGTCGGATCGAGACAAGCAGGGATTTACGAGCAGTAGATTCGGACTCAAAAAAACTACCCTTACATTTTTTATTGTTAGAAATATTTTTTCCTTCATAATTTTATAAAAATGGAATAAAAATATAACCCATTCTTCAATAAAAAATTCATATACACTCTTTTTTTTAAAATATCTCATTTTCCATGCATCAAGTTTGCAAATTTTCTAGAATTCAAAATTTTCAAACATTTCATTGATAATGAAAAAATGAATCTTGTGCTTAATATATATCAACAAATTGCAAAATTTGGCACATTAGATAATTTCAAAGTTTCAACCAACAGTAAAAGGTTCTTTTCCATATGACGATCACATGTTATGAAAAAGAATGATGCTGGCTGCTTAATGTTGATTGAATAATTTTAATATATTTTGACTATGTATTTCAACCAAAAGTATACTGTTTATATAATTGAATTTGGCTATGGTGCTTGATCAAACACCAAGAAGTCGATGCTTGATCATCAAATTTCACAAACGAACGGTTAAAATTTGGATTTATAATGCTCAATAATTTATTTGTATCAAAATCTTATGGGATACCAAAATTTTCTATTTTTGAATCTTGTAAGTATTTGTTTTGGATTTTTTAAAATGACCTACTTTATGTATAAGCATTGATTATTTTTATTACTATTTTTTAGTCATTTTTGAAAAATCCAAAATAAATACTTACAAAATTTAAAAAATAGAAAATTTTGGTATCCCGCAAGATTTTGATATAAAGAAATTATTGAGCATGATAAATCGAAATTCTAATCGCTCGTTTGTGTGATTTGATGATCAAGTACTGACCTCTTGGTGCTTGATCAAGTACCATAACCTTGTTCTATATAATTTGCTTCATCACTAAAATGGTACATTTTCTAAATTTTCCAACTTATATTGAAACACACTTTTTGAATTTGCAAACTTTAAAGTGCAATCACTTACAAATCTAATAATTCTCAGGAGGACCCAAATCTAATAATTCTCAAGAAGAATCATATGATTATTTTGCATTTTTTCAGTAATATATGAGATATTTGTCCTCAAATATCATCAAATCTGATCTAGAATAAAATTCTCGGTAGCATGTTTTTCATGAAATTTCGAATTCTTATATTCCACACGAAAAATATTACTCTTAACCACTAGACTAAAAATCGATTCCTCATTTTGACTTTTTTTTTAAATGTCCTCATTTTATCATGAATTGAGAGAAATTAGTACTTCTACAGAAAACATATATAGAGTTTCAACATTAGCTAGCCGACAATCCATACATTCATGAGCATATTTATCAACTTTGCAATTAGTTATTTTGAATTGCTTCAAATTAAATGATTTTTTTATGAATTTTTATTGATATTTTATTATTTTGTACACATTTTTCCTACACGAATTTGTAATCAAGTTTAGATTACAAACAAATATTTTTTAAAATGTCGAACCACTACAATGTAAATATTTTGAAACTCACATTCTACTTTTATAGCAAATCTTAATCATCATTTTCACTGGATGAAATAGGTATATTCTGAAGCAACTTATTCTCAAAAGAAATTTACAAAAAAAAAAAATTTTAGCAAGTTTTCAAAAATATTTCACTGCTTTTAACTGTAAGGTAATAATTTCGAGCTAAAAAAAACAGAGCTTTTTAACGTATTTTATCGGCTTTTAACGATCTAAACGAACTTTTTTTTACTTAACATCAAAAGCTGAAATAAAATTAAAGACAAATTCAAACGGTGCAAATTTTTTTAAAAGTTTAATTCTTAGTCATTGCAATTCAAACCAAATTATTTAAAAAATTATTTTTAAAAACACATCAAAAGTTAAGTGTATCACTTTTCACTAATAGCGATAAATTGAATGGTTCAGATGAATCAGTGTACTCATCTGTTAGAGTACCTAAGTTTTTGTCTAATAATATTTATGAGCAAACTATTATTTAGCTCAAGGAGCTGCAATGATTTCTTGAAAAAAATATTATTACTATTATTAATAATAATTTATTTATTTTTAACAACTTTTTCGCAATTGTGCAACAATTCAGAGTTGCACACAAACCGGAGATATCTATCATTAGTCATTTCTCTAGATTTAAGCAAGTTAAAAGTCTTACTCTACATTGTCAAAGCAGTGAGCAATACAAGTAGGGAGCGGATTCAAAATTTTCGTCGTAAAAGCTTAAAATTCACGATGTTTTCAAGAGAGTTCGAAATGAAACATATTCTTAAAAAAAATTCATACTATAACATATTTTAAAAAAATCAAATACATGAACATTTTCGAAAAAAATCCAGGAGAGGCACAAGTGCAAGCTTTGTAAATAAATACATGCAAGTTGCAGAAACAAAACAAGGATCATTAAGAGCTTCGTAAATAAATAACCTTCACCACAATTTATGCCTAAACAGAGAAAATTGAAATAAAAAAGTTCTCACATTTTTCTCACAATGATTTTATTTCTTTTTTTATCTTCTCATGCATTAGACATTTTTCTATTCACAATAAGTGATAAACAATAATAAAATTTGAGAACTAGATCCTCCTCTGTTTCTCAAAAAAAAATAAAAAATCACCTGTTTTTAAGAAAAGAAAGAGCCAAGCATAATTTTTTATGAATATGTTTGGTGAACATACTACATTTTTTACAAACTACTTTTTTTCCCACTTGCCTGTTTATTTTCAAATTTTGAACATAACCTACGCACACTAATTACCATTGAACTTGATCTGTTAATAAAAAAATTTAGAGTTATTCAAGAAGTTGAGGGAAATATTAACCTAATCCAACTGACAATATGCATGTATAACGCACCAATTATCACCACAATTTTTTAATACTACCAACCAAAAAGAAAAAAAGGTCAATACATATATATATATATCTATCTCAAGGCATCATATAATGATGAAATCTATAAAACTTCCAGAAGTAAACTCCAAATGACATTAATTTCCATTTGTCTCAGAGGCTTAATTCTAGGGATGTCCCTCCAAATTTCATTGCCACAGTGCACATGTCCTCTGTGCTCTTTCAATTTCAACCACAGATGAGAGAGAAAATAGGGGACACAGCAGGACAGAGAATTTCTTGGATGATTATTGTGTCTTTCCACTTAAAAGATAAAATTTTGAAGCAAATATCAGTTCAGTAATTCAATTACTTCACATATATCCTGATCATTCAAAGTTTAATGAATGATTCGGATGTATATAAAGTAGTTGAAGTACTTCATCCGACGTGTTCAAAATTTTGATGGCATAGGTGGAGTCAGGGGCGGACCCATGTACAACCAGGGGGGGCAAGTGTTTCCTCGGAAAAAAAAATTCACAAAATTGTTTAGTGTATTTGCGCGATTTGTCGAAATTTGTTTGCGAAATAATCATGTATATTTGAAAATTTGTGTTATTTTGTCCTCTCCTGAAAAAAAATTATGAATATTGCCCTCTCCTGATGAAAATACTGGATCCGCCCTGGTGAAGTGCCCCACCAAGAGAAGCATCTGATACATGTTTTATTTGGTACAATTGTACAAATATTTGTATCATTTATATGGTAATTACTATAAGAACTTGCAAGTAGTTTATGCAACTATACATTGAGTTTTTCGTGTAATGATGTAACAGTGTATACAACTATACATGAGAAAGCAGAGAAACCTAGCTATCAGAGAAATGTGTAAATTTTAATGCACGCCCTTTGCAACTTTGGAATTAAATCTTTAGGTACTATTTAAGATTTTTTTTTGCAACATTGTTACTATGAGATCCAATAGTACCTCACAATGCTCCCATCAAAGTCCTCTACCATAAATATAAAACCCATGGAATTATCCAACGCCTATCCGGCAATGCAAAGCAAAAGCCAACATGCTTTTCTACATGTCACAAGTTGCTTTTTTATGTGTCCTTTAAAATGAAGTTAGTTATTTTCCAAAGTTTTCAAGAGATTCTTAAATTTTTGAAGTTTCTAATCTAATGTGTTTGTTTCTAAATCAGTTTCAAGTATGTAGATGAATTTTTTATTTAGCAATTTTACTTCAAAGTTTTTTTAATTTAGCAATTTTACTTCAATTTTTTTTAATTTAGCAATTTTGCCCCAAAGTTTGTCAACTCTGACGTGGATTAAATTTTAGTTTCGATGACATGGATTAAATTTAGCATTTAATTTAGCAATTTTGCTTCAAAATTTGTCAACTCTCTCTCCTAAAAAATTGGAAAGATGAAATTTTACTTTTTTATTTTCAAAGTTGTCAAGAGTTTCTGAAATCTTTGGAGTTTCTAATCTAATGTATTTGTTTCTAAATCATTTTCAGGCAATTTTACTTCAATTTTTTTTTTTAATTTAGCAATTGTGCTTCAAAGTTTTTTAATTTAGCAATTTTGCTCCAAAGTTTGTCAACTCTGACGTGGATTAATAATTCGCTAAAATTGACCAATCTTCTGTAGCGCTTGTGCTCTCTCTCCTAAAAAATAGGACTCCAACGGAAATAGAAAAAACTCTAATTTTAGCTTCAGTGATGTGAGAGTTTAGAAACTAAAAAAGATTAAATAATTCGCTAACATGTTGATAAGAAAGTTGATTAATTACCAACATAGATCATAAGCTGGAAATGAAGCTTGCGGATGCGTCTTTATAAGAGTAGTGCAGCGATTAGTACATAACATCCAAGATAAGGAGCAGGTACGAAAATACCTAACAGTAATGTAATAGCAAAATATCCAAGTACCAACAAAATTTTCATCCGTGCCTTTCGGACCCGATTTCTCTACCGCGCGGTATCGACGGACCGCTCAGATTTACTGCGCTGTCAGCTACGGACCGTCCAGATTTGATTCAGAGGGTCTGATATTATAAAGTTTAGCTTGCACGAATCTTGATGCAAATTAAAAGCCGAGATTTACTGCGCGGCACGCACAGTGACGGTGCCGTGCGGTAGAAGATCTCGTTCCGTGCCTTTCTAGTGGTAGACACACATTGTCTTAACATTCAAAATAAAAAAAGTTTTATAATATATCAGCATAACAGTAGCTGTTGTAATCTACAAAATGCATAACAGTGATTCGTCTTCTTACAAAGAAGCATACCATGTAACAACTTGGTACTTGTTCAGAAGCTAATATGTTCAAGGACACAGATCGAAATTGAAGAGCTTGTCATAATAACCCTTCTCGCCTTTTGGGACTTCCAACCCAATTTTATACACTGTCCTCTTTGCCTCTTCGTATTTGAAGTTGTCTTCAGAACCCGAGAAATAAGGTATGAGAGTTAGGTCTTTATCTTCATCTTTGTCAGAAACTTTAGTAGCCAGAAAATTCCAATCGACGTCGCTCTCTCCTGAAGTGAAGAGAAATTAAAGTACGAACGAAAAGATTTTATCAATTTTTTAAAGATATAAATGACATTGATGTTTACATATACTAATTAATGATGATGTAATCTTAGTTTTGGCATGCATAAGTAATGTTTATGTTTATGTACGACAACTAGTTGATATAATAATTCTTACAATTACCATCACTGTTCCCAAACTCAGATAGTTTTTTCTTTGATTTTTACAATTTATATATGCACTATTACTGGAACATCTCTATCTCTGAAATTTTTAGAGTTTCTAAATTATTGTCATATCATTTTTAGAAATTTAATTTTTCTTTAGTTTTAAACTCTCCATTACTAAAACTGAAAAGTTAAAGTATCTAAATTACCACGTCAGCAAATATTATCAATATTATGAAAGACTGATTAATTTTAACCAATGATTAAGCCATGTCATAGTTTATAAACTCTAAAACATAATTGCTAAATAAGAAACTCTTGAGCAAAATTTCTAAATCTGAAACTCGTTTAGAAACTATCACGTCAGATTAGAAACTTCTAGAGTTTCAGAGATAGAGATGCCTTATGAATACTTCTGATAACTGTCCCAAAATAAAGACAGTTCCACTGTTTATATGAATAAATGTATAAGGGTTCATGTAGTTGTCAATGAGAGGTTATTGTGTTGCACAGGTCGATAAGCTTGGTCTTTGTATCGTCATTTGTTCAAATTTGTACCGGCAAGTCAAGAAATATAGATTGTTATTTAAATTTGTCTATCAACGTATAAAAATTAAGCCTCACACTACATGTGGTAGTTATGAACCATGCATTATGTATTGTTGGATATGCATTAGTTATTGTCTGCAGGGGTGCAAACGAGTCGAACACGAACAAGCTGAGTCAAGTTCAAGATCGGCTCGTTACTTAACGAACGAGCTGATAACGATACTTCAACTATTGCAGTTAGATATTAATATCTATCAATTAACTTTATATAACATGTGTGATTCGTTAATGAGCCGAGCTGGATAGAGTTCAAGATCGACTTGTTAACTTAACGAGCTGATCAGCTCGTATTGTTAACAGCTCGAGCTGATAAAAAACAAGTTCATAACGAGTTTTTGACGAGTCGAACACGAGCGAGCCACGAACTACGAATATTTCTTGCACCCTGATTGTCGGTAATTTACTCTGAGAGGATATGCATCAGTTGTACATATAAGGTATTCACAGATAAAACTTACTGCTTTCGTTGAACTTTTCAAAATTAGCTGGCTTGTTTTTCTTAAGCGCTGCATAAAAGCACATACATAAAAAGTTTTGTAAATGTGTCACGTGTATACCTTGCATTATGTATTGGTGGATATACGTGAGTTATTATTGTTAATTAAGTTGGACATGATATGCATTTCTTATATATGATATTCAAACATAACGTTTATCGCTTTCGTCGACATTACCGAAATTGCCCGTCCCTTTTTTCCCAAGTGCTACATAAAAGCACATAGACAAAAGATTTTGATATGCATTATGCATTGTTTGATGTGTCTAGCACAAGTGAAACTAAATCTACTGTATAAAAAGTTACAAGACTCCTCCAATTTGATTTTTCTTTCGAGTATTTGTTGAGAAAGAGTCATGTAGCAAAATATATGATTTAATACTTATTTAATTGAATCATATGTTTTGTTATACTTGCTTGATCTTTGAAATTCGAATTATTACTCAGTCTGAGCAGTTGCATGATTATAAAAAATCATTTGACAACTGAATTGAGCACTAATACCATCAATGATCAAATTTGGACCATAACAACAAATTAATTAAAAAATTAAAATTGAAAACGATGTTTGCGTTAAAGCAATCTGTTGCAACGGGTTGGCAACGTGATGATGGCTGGGAATCCGTTATAACGGGTTTGAAATTTGAAAAAAATAATCGTTGGAGCTTTGAATGCTGGTTGCATTACAGAAAAGGGAGAGAGACCCGTTACAATGTTTGAAACCCCGTTGTACCGATTGAATTCATGTATAACAGGTTCATGTAACGGAAGGGTTCTGAGATGGATATTTAAATCGTTATTCTTCTCCAAGTGATTATATTCTTACACAACCCGAATTTAGATCCTTGGAGTTCTTCTTGATCAAAACCCTACTTCCAAATCTCTCAAAATTCCTCCAATTTCTGAAGAGTCGAAGCAATTTCCAGAAGATCAACCTACTCTCAATCAAGAATCAATCAAGATTATCATGTTTCTAGTAAGTTTTCTTCTAGTGCTCACTTCTCTCATGGCACCACCAAAACTGCCATTTGTGAGTAGTAAGAAGAGGAAGAAAGTTGAAAACATATGGAGAAAAAAAGAAACCAAAGGGCTATATCTCAAAGCGACAACATATCCTCTCTCATGTACCAAATTGGTACCAGTACTAATTTCAACCCAAGTACAAACCCTACATCTTAACCGGGACAAAACCCCTCTTCTTCTCAACCGATTCAAAACCCTAATCCCCAAGAAAATCGTAAATCCTTGGGCCAATTCCTCCCACAATCGAATTTTGTATCGTTCGGCCTTAGAATTTTCTACCTTCCATAGCACCTTAAAGACTAGACTCGTTTCTGATACCTTCAATTTTGTGATAAATGGAGACAGTCAAATGAACGAATGGGAGTACAACTAACTAGTTCAAGCAATTGAACTAGACCAATAGTTTGCCATAAGTCTGGTATGAGTATTGTATGCTAACGTGAAACCAACCAAACAACCATTCGGAGGTGACAACATATTTTAATGATCAAGAGATACTAATCAATACCCATACCCTAGCTGAGGTCTTTGATATAATGAAGAATGGGGAAGAAGTGGATGTGTACCACAAATGGCGTCAACAAGAGGAATTATTGATCGAATTTAAGAGGTGGTTAGGTGCAAAGAACCCTCACAAAGGCCATTATGATTCCAAACTACTCACTTTTCATAGATTGTTATTTCTTCTCGTCAACAACATTCTAATTCTAAAAAAAGTCTCAAAACCAACATACAACATACAAATGGGTACCTATTGAGGCATCTCATTGCCAAAGATAAAATTGTGGATATACCTTTCATCATCCGTAACCACATGAGAGCCACCCTAACCAATAAGCAAATGAGCTTACCATATCATCCGTAAGACACAAGAACATCATCACACATCATCACCTCAAACAACCCAAGGGAACCCAATCCAATCATCTATCTACCGACAAACCTTATCACATTTCTTGGCAAGAAAAATTGGGTGAAAAAGAACTTCACTTGGGAACCGAAATCCAAGCCCATGAATGAAGAAGGGAAGGAGCAAAGCCAAATTAATATATCGATCTGAATGCTCCACAAGCCATGGAAGAGGAATCCGCTCTAAGTATGCCTTTTGCCAATACCTCTTCATCAATGCCCCCTCTGATGCAATTCAATTCAAGGATTCCAACATCCTTATGGATATTCACACCATGTCTCTTCAGCGTTTGAACCCATGCCTCCTTATTCCTTGCCAAATATTGAGGAAGGAATGCAATGCGTCCTCTCAATAAGTATGTCACTTGTCAATGTATGAGAAACACAACATGACAAGGGTACATGAGAGACTCGATAGGCAAAATGAGTTTAACACTATGGTTCAGACTTCTTGAAACCAACAATTCGACACTTGTAATGATTCTTCTGAACCGACCAGAGCCTAATCACACACACGCATAGGAGAGGGACATGAGGAGGCCACACAAGTCATTCCGAACAATGATAATAATGAGAGTAGTGATGATGAATAAACATGTTTAGAAAAGAAATTTTAATTTGCTATGCTCCTATGAAACTCTAATATGCTTAATTTGATGTTAGTGTACTCGTATTTTTATATGCATTTGCTTTGATGATTTGAGTTATTTGCTTACATATTATATTCTCTTGATTATGCTTCTCATTATTGTGCTTTGATTGTCATATTATAAATTGCAAATTGAATTGAGGGGGGTTTGTTAGATTAAACACTTCTTTAGTTTGATAATTTGCAAAACAAATCAGTAATAACCTTGCACAATTGAGTTTTGGTGAGATGCAAGTTTATACAAGTACAATTTGACGTTGTAAAGGCTTCATGTTGCATGTACAAGTCAAGATGATCATGAATACATCAAGAGCAAGCAAAACGTGACAAAAGATAGCCTTGCATTACCATAACGCAAGGAAACCCATCACAATGGGATCTCAACCCGTCATAACGAGTTGAAGATGAGTAGAGCCAAAAGAGGAGTTTGGCAGAGCCTTGTGTTGTTGTAACACATGCCTAACCCGTCACAAAAGGTTTCCAGACCGTCATAACGGGTTCCTCACACGTCATAACGGGTTCTTGTCAAGAAGGGCCCAAAAGTCTGTTAGAGATGCAGATAAGGGTAAAACTGGAAAGGTGCCAACTCGTCACAACGGGTTCTGTAACGAATTGCAAGATTATGTAAAGGAAGGAGCCCTGATCAAGATTTCACGACTCCAAGAAGTGTCCATCATATATATCTTGGGGGTACGAATGAGAAGCATTAAGAAAGTCGTCTTCAAGTTTACAAGTACTCAATTGAGCACCAGAAATGGCACAATTGCCTTCTCCTTTAGCATCCAAACCCTGAGAGTGTGATAAGATAGCTAATTCTCTAATTGTTAATTCGAGAGAACACTTTTGATATTGTTTTAGTTTGGTGAACTTCGTTATGTTGTCAAGTAGTTCATCCTTGTCTTTGAAGGTGTTGTCAATCAAACGATTAGGCCTTTGTAGATCAGTGTAGCCCCTTGCAAAAGATTGAATCCTTTAGGATAGGATCCCTTGTTATAAAACATTAGTTTTAATGGAATCGGTTCTGAAAGGTATCTTAGATCCGGGAGTCCCGTAGATGTAGGCTTGGTTGATAATCCGAACCATGTTACATAGCGTGTTCTCTTGCTCTTACTCTCTCTTTTACTCTACTTTTGCATACTTGCTTGAATTGTTGAAATTGCTCTATTACTTGCATGCTTGACTTAGCTAGGTGATTAAAGTTCAAAAGTTATAATTGAAATCATTAAACACTTCCGCAATCATTTTAGGCCGTATTAGAACTTAGGATTACAAAATAACAATATACGCCTCCAATTAAAATATAGATATGAATATGTGACATCATTGTCGTTATTGTTGTTATTATTACCATCACAATTATCAATATTTCTACCTTGTTCAATTAATAACTATCAAATGCCATTTTTTCTCTTGATTATGACATTTTTGTTTTTTCGAATAGTCAAGATTATCATTTTTTTAATATTGTTTAAAAATAATATTATTATATTTTTATTATTTGAACTATTTCTTAATTTTTCAAACACATTATGACTTTATTTAATAAAGAGCCTCACTTGACAATGTGTTATTTTGATAATGGGATTTTCAGTAACTTGATAAAAATTATTAAAAATAGGAAACAAAATTTATAAACACAATTATGAACTTAAAGGTTATTTGTATTTAAATTTGATGTGATTTGAGTGTCATTTCATACTCCATCAAAGATCATCAAGTTTCATATATTTGTTTAACGATTAAGATGACGAGATGGAGATGGACTCGAATATCAACAACTTGATGGCTTGCAACGATAAAAAAAATTAATTACAGTCCCGATGAGTATAGCAGAAGTCGTTGTAAAATAATTAAGTATTTTTTCTACAAATTTCTACTACGCTCGTTAGAAATGTAATTAGTTTCCTTTATCATCGCAAACCATCGAGCTCTAGATATTCAAGTCTACTTATATCGTGTCGAGTCTGATTTATGATCGAAGGAACGACCGGTTCAAAATTAATTCTGATGCAAACTCGTGATAAAATATTACTAATTAAGACATAAGGTGAATATGAAGCCAAATTTGAGATGCATATTCCTCCGACTGCAAATTAAACTCGACGCGATGGAAGTTGATTGGAATACCTACAGCTCGATGGCTTGCAACGATAGAAAAAACTAATTACAGTCACGATGAGCGTTGCTGAAATCTGTAGAAAAAAATACTAATCATACTTAATATTTTTTATAACAACTTCGACTAAGCTCGTCGAGATTATAATTAGATTTTTTAATGTCACAAGCCATCGGGTTGTACATATTCAAAACTATTTTCACCATGTCTATTTTGATTGCGGTCCTGAGAACGTGCACAAATTTGGCTTTATCTTTAACATATGTCTTAATTTGGAGTTTTTTATTCACGAGTTCGCATCAGAATTAATTTTGAATCGCTCGTTTCTTCGATCAAGTTGAAGATAGAGCAAAATCGAGATGTGCAATCCTCCGACCACAAATCAAGTTTGACACGATGAAAACAAACTTAAATATGTACAAGCTCGATGGCTTTCGGTGATAAAAAAATCTAATTACAGTTCCGACGAGCGTAGCCGAAGTTGTTATAAAAAATATTAAGTACGATTAATATTTTTTCTATAAATTTTGACTATGTTCGTCAGGACTATAATTAGTTTTTTTATCGTGGCAAGTCATCGAGCTGTTGATATTCGAGTGTTCTTCCATCATGTTGAGTTTGATTTGCGATTGAAGTAATGTGCATCTCAAATTTGACTCAATCTTCAACTTTTGTCTTATTTATCACAAGTTTGAGTTAAAATCAATTTTGAATCGCTTGTTTCCTCAGATCACAAATCAGATCGACGCGATGGAAGTAGACTCCGTATTTTCTACTTTTCGAACTTCCAAAACAGTATTTCTTTTTATTTATAATCTATTTAATTAAATTTTTAATATAA
Organism: Eleocharis quinqueflora; assembly: GCA_964058865.1. Taxonomy (NCBI): domain Eukaryota; kingdom Viridiplantae; phylum Streptophyta; class Magnoliopsida; order Poales; family Cyperaceae; genus Eleocharis; species Eleocharis quinqueflora. The sequence continues at coordinate 70,326 of CAXKVX010002709.1, forward strand.
AAAACGGTCGGAAATACATACAGTTATATGCAAGTTTTTTCTCTTCCTTTTCCGAAGAAAAAGGTAATGATGCAAAGCTTTCGTTTTATCGGATTGCGACACGTCAAGACATCAAACAATAGAAGGATACAGGATTCAGTCTCTCCTTTTTCCTTATTTTGGGGGACCTCTTTTCTCCTTCAGCTCTGAAGGCTGAATGATAGTTGTTTTGGTGCGTATGATACATTGATACATGATGCCTCTCTCTGTCTTTTTTTTTGTACAGAGCACAAGAGTCGAGGTGCAACACCTCGGGAAACGAGGTGAGGTACAGAGAGAGACTCAGTGTCTAGGGAATGGAGAGGCAGATGCCTTTTGGTTATCCAATCATGGATCCAAGAGAAGCAACTAAGGAGATCTCATGCATGCAGATTGTGTCCTAATTAAATACTTGAAATTTTAAAGAATTCTTTTTGTATCTGATTCTTCAAAAAATAAAAAATAAATTCATGATCGTACTTTCGAATATTTGATAATCATAATTTCTTTTCTGCGTTCAACATTCAAACATACTTTCTAGACACTTATTCAGAAATAGAGGTCACGAGTTTACGAAACAAAATAAAAAATATCAAGTAATTTTGAAATATACGTTCACGTCTAAACGCAGCATCTGAACGTGAGTCCAGACGTAGCGTTCACAACGTTGCCTCAACGCAGCGTTCAAACGTGAACACATATTTGAAATTTTGCACAATACTTAATCTTTGTCGTTTGTTTTTTCAGCGTGAACGCATGCGTTTAGTCTGAACACTGAACGCGGAAAAATAGAGTCATGGATGCCAAATTTTTTAAATGAGGATCACGAATGTCATTCTTATTTTTTTACGGATCAAACAAAAAAAAATTGAATTTTACGACACCATAAGTTAAATAAATCATCCAAAATCCACTCGCAGTGGTAGTAGGACAAATAGTGCAACAAATTTCTCAATTCTCAAAATTTGTGAATTAATAAATGGATGATGTGCAAGTGCAATAAAATGTAATTTATATTTTGGTAAACAAAATAATCGAGTTAAAAATGCCCATAATCTGATAATTAATTTTTGGTAACTTTTATTTGGTAACTAAAAGTACCCCTATCTGAGCATTTATATTGTTAACTAAAAGTAGGAGTCGTGCATAGTCACTTGTTTCTTCACACCGAAATTTTTATTAATAACAAAAATAAATTAAAAATTTACCAAACTGTCAAAATTCGTTTCGAAATCATCAAATTGGCCTTTTCGGAATCACTGTTTTGGAAATTAACTCCGGAAACAGAGTCTCCGGATTAAAGTGGTGTTGCGCTATTTCTTAGTTCTTACCTCTACATCATTTTTTTATTAATAAAAATATTAATATTTTAATTGATGAGTTGGTTTGTAATTAGGTAAGTTTTTGTAATTGTAAAACCTAGGGGCCTAGGTAGTTAATTATATTTCTATCGGTTCAACCAAATAGGGACCTAAATTGCAAATTTCACAAACTATGGCAATCAATTCAATTTATGCAATTCAACAAGCAATTCTAATTAATTCTCTAATAAACAATTGAAGCACAACTCAATTCAATTCACAAACAATTCAAGCAATTTAAACTAATTGAATTGAGAAAATGTAAATAGAGAAAATGGAAGAGAAAAGCTCAATCGCGTGTTGACGGAGTTCGGCTTGCACGAATGCCTCGCCTACGTCTCCGGGTCCCCGGCGCCCCCGCTTCTTGCGGTAACAAGCCCGGTCCGCTCCACTAAACAAAAACTCGCTTGCTTAGCGTACAACTTCGGAATTGGGGCTCTCTTACACACACCGGTGGAGCCGCCAACCCTAACCCGACGCCGGACTCTATCTCGCTTACACACACCGGTGGAGAATCGAGCCGACTTCCTTGAACTCACTTACACACTCCGGTGGAGCTCAAGGCAACACACACACTCACAATCAATTTGACAATTTCCAAATGAAAAAGGTTTACTAGAAAATCACTCAAACTAACAACTCTTTATAATCCCTAGATTAGATTTAGCTAATTAAACTTGGGATAAAGAGCAAGGATTTGGCTAAGGTTTAGAGCTCAAGGGTTGCTGTAAAAATGGTGTTGAATGAATAGAATGATCAGCAGTTCAATTGTT
>CAXKVX010002710.1:0-31033 GCA_964058865.1 Eleocharis quinqueflora
ATTGACCGTGGCTGAGGTCAGCAGAAAAGGATTCAGTATTTTTCACTTTAGAAGAAACTTGACATATGGACAGAGAATGCTATTCACCCAGATGTAGGAGATAGTCATCAGCAAGTTCCCTCTAAGCAGAAATGCTGATTCTGTGAAATGGCAAGACAGATTGGAGGGGCAATTTCGAAATAATGATATATATAAATTGCTAACATTTAGAGGGGTCAAAGTGATCTACCTGAATGAAATATGGAAAATACAAGTCCCACTCAAAATAAAACTGTTTGTTTGGTTGTTGTGTAAAAGGAAGATTCTGGTAAAAACAAATCTTAGGAAAAAAGGCTGGGATGGTTCAATTGAATGTGCCTTTTGTGAGAAAAGTGAAACTGTTGATCATTTGTTCTTCAATTGTCAACAAATTCAAGGGTTTTAGCTCTTTACAAAGATCGAGGTTTAGCTCTTTACAAAACCTTATTAGTGTTAGTGAAGCGGACCGATCTTATTACCGGAGTTGGGGGATCGGAGGTCCGGAGAGTAGGCTCGTCAATAATCGAACTCTGTTATTATATTTGATATCGTGCGTTCTCAAATTTGTTCAATCCTTCTAAACTCTTTCTTATTTATTATAATTGTTATACTTAGATAAGAAATTGTTGTTGTTTTAAATGTTTGAATAGTGTTAATATTTATGCTTCTGCAAATTCGTGTAAAGTTAAGTCAAACCGATAAATACATTTCATCGTATTAATTGCTTGATTTTGCAATTGAGAAGAGCATCTGTTGTTGACTTGAATTGATATAATTGTATTGACTTGAAAATTATAATTAAAAATCAAATTGTACAAAAGTGCAAAATTTCGTAATTTTGATATATACAAATTGCTGATGCACTATTAACAAACATGCCTCTCTACAAATTGCTGATGGATATTCATCATTAGTATCAATATCACGTTTTTCATAGTTCAAATACTAGATTAAAATATTTCACAATTTTGATATGTACCACGAGAATTCTTTTTTATTTTCTCTTTTGATTTCGCTTTCTCTGACATAATTTTCCTACCTTAGATCAGCCTAAAATCAATTATAATTCTATATGTGTTCCAAGCAGAAAAAAAAGAAGTAATAAATGGAAGGAAAGAAAAATAAGGTGAGAAATATATATACACTCTGTGGAAAAATTAGAGAATGAGAGTGATGAACAATTGTTCTTTTTCTATTTTTTATATTGTATTTTACACTGTTTGTACAAGTATATATAGCTGAAGAAATCCTCTACTAGCCGTTTGGCTTTCCTATTCTGTATTGACTGCCTATTCTATCATAATTGCTACAAGGGCTCTATTAGCCGTTACAGATCGATTTGTTGCCTAAATAGACCAATGATGAATGATATTCTGAGGTCTATAATCTTTTCTTAATATTTCTCAATACTCCCCCTCAAGTTGGACTCGAATAAATTCATAGAGCCCAACTTTCTAAGTATTTTTTTAAACGTTGATTTGTCGAGTGCTTTAGTGAAGATATCTGCTAACTGCTCTTGGCTTTTGACAAATGGTGTCTCAATCTCGCCACTTTGTACTTTGTCTCGTATGAAGTGACAATCGACTTCAATATGCTTCGTTCTTTCATGGAAGACGGGATTGGATGCAATATGTCTAGCGGCTTGGTTGTCACAGTACATTTTCATAGCTCCTTTGCATTCTATCTTCATGTCATGAAGTAGATGTTTGATCCATGTAAGTTCGCTTGCAGTGGATGCCATGGCGCAATACTCTGCCTCTGCGCTTGATCGTGCCACCACATTCTGCTTCTTGCTTTTCCAAGTTACTAAGTTTCCGCCTACAAACGTGCAAAAACCCGTGGTTGATTTTCTGTCACAGCTTCCAGCCCAGTCTGCATCAGAATAACCAACCACATCGTTAGTAATATTTCTTTTCATCCATATTCCTTGACCTGGAGTACCTTTGAGATATCTTAATATTCTATCAATGGTACTTAGATGACTGGTGCACGGAGCATGCATGAATTGGCTTACAACACTCACTGCAAATGCGATATCTGGTCTGGTAACAGTGAGGTATATTAGTTTTCCTACCAACCTTTGGTATTGTCCGATATCAGATAATGGTTCACCATCATCTGGTCCTAGTTTAATACCGGTTTCCATTGGGGTAATGGCTGGTTTTGCTCCTAACTTGCCAGTCTCTTTTAACAGGTCAAGAACATATTTTCTTTGAGATAGAAATAGTCCTTTGCTTGAGTGAGCTATTTCTATTCCAAGAAAATATGAGAGTATACCAAGATCCTTGATGTCAAACTCGTTTTTTAGTAATTGCTTAACTTGACTGATTTCGTTATTATTACTTCCATTTATGATAATGTCATCTACATAAACAAGAACAATGGTGGTTGTTTTTTCAACGTGCTTGATAAACATAGAGTAATCAGCTGTACTTTTGGTGAAGTTATGTTTTAGAAGAAAAGAGCTTAGCTTGACATACCATGCTCTTGGAGATTGTTTTAGCCCATATATAGCCTTCCGTAGTTTACATACCAAGGATGGATTTGATGTAGTTTCGTAGCCTGGAGGAGGAGTCATATAGACTTCTTCTTCCAGATTACCTTGAAGGAATGCATTTTTCACATCCATTTGAAATAGGTTCCATCCTAGATTGACCGCTATTGATAGTAATATCCTTATCGTACTCATTTTGGCTACTGGTGCAAAAGTTTCTTGGTAGTCGATACCATAAGTTTGGGTGAATCCCTTGGCTACCAACCTAGCTTTATACCTTTCTACCGTACCATTACCGTTGTATTTGATCTTGTATACCCATTTACATCCTACAGGTTTTTTTCCTTTTGGTAAGTTGACGATGTCCCGTGTGCCATTCTTTTCCAAGGCATGGAGTTCTTCTTGCATGGCCTTTTTCCATAGAGGGTCCATGTTGGCTTCGTTAAAATTGACTGGTTCTGTTTGATTACCTATGTTACTCAAGTAGGCACGGTATTTGGGGGATACCTTGTCATAGCCGATGTAATTTTGAATAGGATAAGTTACCTGATGAGATACGTAATCCCTTAACCTTACAGGGGGCTGAATTTGTCGTGTAGATTTTCTTAAGGAAGTTTCTTCTTGAGTTTGAGTCAGTTGGTTGGATTCTTCGAAGGAAATTTCTTCACTTGATTCTGTTTCTTCTTCTCCCCCTGAAGGAATTTCGTTTGACTCACTCACCTGTTCTCCTTGTATCGACTGGACCTGTTCTACATTATTTATCTCAGGGAACGTAAATTCATTTTGATTTAGTGTGGCAGATTGATTACCTTCTTGATAATATGGTATATTTTCCGCAAATGATACATCTCTTGAGATGTAAAGCTTATGATTTTTTGGGTCATAGCATTTGTATCCCTTTTTTCCTGAAGAGTATCCTAAAAATATGGTTTTAACTGAATTCCTATCTAATTTGTCATTTCTTTTAATGTGTACGAAACAAGTGCAACCAAACACCCGAATATGATCTAAGTCTATTTTTCTTCCTTTGAGGATTTCTAGGGGGCTTAAGTTTCTGAGTTTTGCGCTTGGCAACCTGTTGATAAGGTAAGTAGCGGTTAATACTGCATCTGACCAATAAACTTTTGGAACATTATTCTGAAAAAGTAATGACCTAGTGACTTCAAGTAGATGTCGATTTTTTCTTTCTGAAACTCCGTTTTGTTGGGGTGTGTTAACACATGTAGTCTGATGGTGAATACCATTTTGTTTAAAAAATTCAACAAACTTTTTGTTGACATATTTTGTCCCGTTGTCTGATCGAAATGTTTTTATTTTGGCATCATATTGGTTTGAGATAAAGTTAAAAAATTCTTGAAAGCAATCAAATACCTCATTTTTTTGTTTTAAAAGATAGACCCAAGTAAGTCGTGAGTAGTCGTCAATAAAAGTAACAAAATACTTAAAATTATTATATGATTCTACGGGAGCGGGCCTCCAAACATCAGAGTGAACTAAATCAAAGCATTTTTCTGATACAGTAGTAGAAATAGGAAAAGATAGTCTAGTTTGTTTAGCAAACTTACAAATATCACAATTACTTGAATTTAATTTGCAACAAAAAAGCTTATTTAAAACTTGGTCGGACGGATGTCCAAATCTCCGGTGTAGCAATTTGTCACGATCAATTGGACTTATTGAAACAAAGCACTTATTTTTAGTGTCTTCAAGGTAATATAAACCGTTCCTAAAACTTCCCTCACCAATCTTCTTCCCTGAACTTCGATCCTGAAAGGTCACTTTATTTGGTGAGAATATAGCATCACAATTTAGGTCTTCTATTATTTTCCTTACCGATAATAAATTGGAGTTAAAATCTGGTAGATACATGACACCTTTAATATTTTTATTAAGAATATTGCTGGTGCCAGTTCCGAGAATTTTGGTTTTATTACCATTTGCAACTGTTACAAATTGTGGTTCTTTTAATTCGGTAAAGTTTTGTAATTTATTTGGGTTACATGTCATATGGTCAGTGACACCGGAGTCTATAATCCACCTCCTTTTATTTTGACACAAATTAGCACAATTTGAGATATAGTTTTTTAGTTTTTCAGAATTTCTATACAGAGATGAGTTAGATAATAATGAACCTGTCCCGTGTTGTTGCAGCAGACTGCTCAGCTGAGTCATAAGATCAGCCAACTGTGCGGTAGGCGCCACAGAAGATCCCATGCTCAGTTCTGACCCTCTCACCCCTTGGTTTCTCGCGCCTGTCGGTTCATTTATTGCGCCTGTGGCTTCGATTCCTCCGCCCGTCACTTCGCTTCTCGTTCTTGTCGCCCGGTTTTCTTTATTTGCCAGATCTAGGGTTACCCCTCTGCTTAATCCGCCGAAATTATTGCTGTTGCTCTCCTTGCGATCTCCTCCCCACACTCCTCTGTCTCTGTTGCGTACATGCCTCAGATGAGGGTGCAGGACCCAGCACACCTCTCGGTTGTGCCCTGCACGTTTGCAGTGGTCGCACCAGTCGGTGGCTGCGCCTCCCCTCGTCTTGGCTGTCCTTCTAGAGCTAGGGTTTGGGTTGTGATGAGTTCGGAAAGCCTGATTTTCGGTGATTTCTGGTTGTAAGTTCATGAGAGTTCTTCTGGACTGCTCTTGTTCGATTCTGGCGACCACGTCGTCGAAGCTGGGCATTTCTGCTGATGCTAAGATCTGTGATCTGATGGCTTCATAACTGGGTTCAAGAGCCCCGAGGTAGGTAAAGATGAGATCTAACTCTGCCCTTTTTTGGTTTTCTTCTGGATCTGTAGTCGGTGGGAGATAGATGTTGAGTTCTTCCCATTTTGACATAATCTCAGTAACTAGCTCATTGTTGCTGAGATGACCTTGTTTGATTTTGGACAGTTCTTGTTTGAGACTGAAGATGTGAGCAAAGTTTTTGGCTTGTCCATACCTCTTTTTCGCCTTGTCCCATATTTCTTTTGCTGTTTTTGAGTACATCAGTACATTTGAAATTTTGGGATCCATGGTGCTAAGTAACCAGGACATGATCATTTGATCGTTGGTGTCCCACTCTTCGATTTGTGCTATCTCTATTGCTGTTGGCTCATGTGGTTTCACTGGTTTAGGTTTCTCTTTGGTACCAGTGACAAAGTGGAGTTTCCCTTTGCCACCGAGACCAATTGTGACTGATCTTGACCATGGAATATAGTTTTTGTTGCCGTTGAGAATTAAGGTTGTGATCTTGGAACTGTCAGTGTGTTGTGACATGTCTTTAAGGTCTCTGGTACAGTGATTCTGGTAAGAACAGATACTGGTATTGCTGGTTTTGATAGTAGCGGATACTTGCTTGATTTTGGTTTTGAGTCTCCTTTTTGGTTTTCGAATTGCCCTGTGATGCGAAACTGAAGACACGAGTTGCTCGCCAAATTTTTTGGCTTGAGTCGGTCGTGATCTGATACTGTCTGAGGGCTTAGGGAGTTTAGAATTGTCTGCATGTCTCGTTATCTGCAGCAGTGCTTGTGACTTTTTTGAGTCAGGAGGTAACCTGGCTCTGATACCATGTGGAAAAATTAGAGAATGAGAGTGATGAACAATTGTTCTTTTTCTATTTTTTTATTTGTATTTTACACTGTTTGTACAAGTATATATAAATGAAGAAATCCTCTACTAGCCGTTTGGCTTTCCTATTCTGTATTGACTGCCTATTCTATCATAATTGCTACAAGGACTCTATTAGCCGTTACAGATCGATTTGTTGCCTAAATAGACCAATGATGAATGATATTCTGAGGTCTATAATCTTTTCTTAATATTTCTCAATACACTCTAATTTGAAAAGAAACTAAACTTATTATTTATGAAAAGATTTAACTTCAGAGACAATTTTCTTCGTTAGTATTATTTCTGAAGCAAATCACTTGTATTTCCTTTTTTTTTATCAGCAAAGTTCTTTATGGCCTTGATAAAATGTTATAAAAATAGAATTTCTTATTTTTCTGTCCGGAAACTTTGTAACTAACATGAATATTTTTTTATCCACAAAGTGTCAAATTTACATCAAATCAAACACAGATAATTCGAATTGCATACATACAAGACACACATCTCTTGCATGTAATGGAGGAAGAACTAGATCCCGGCTCATTTTTTAATTGTTTTTTTTCTGAAAATAAAATACACACACACACTGACACACAAAGACAGAACGGTGCCCTATTTAAAGGAAGAATGCTCTTTCAGAATTTTGTTTTATTTCTGATCAAAGCCACAGAATAGTTTAACTTATAAAGATGAAAATTGTGTCCATAATTATACTCAACTTTTGCTGTACACATGAACATTCAATGAACATGTTATGACAAACATAGATCAGTAGCTGACCTTACATTTGCTGATTCAAGTATATTAATTAATTATCTAATTATTTTTGACAGATAATTAATTATCTAATTGAGGTAGCAAGATGGAAGAATATATATACAAACCAGACTAGATACTTTGATTGGTAAAATAGACTGCAAGTGAAGCAAGATCTAAGAAGATATGCTCAGAAGCACAACACAAATTTTAAGTTATCTTTTTTCTGGATTTCTGTGTTTCAATAATTAACTAACAAATTTAATTGTCAACCGATCCTATTCCCTAAACCGCTGCTTCAGGTACGGTGTTCATATGCAATTATGTACCAGCAATGCAGCAAGAAGACTAAACCCCATTTATTATTAATTCTTAGTCAAATAGACAGTTATCTCGAATAAGCTGATAATTATTTAATTAATTATAATCACCCCACTTATTATTCTTAGTCAAATAGACAGTTATTTTCACAATAGTGAATATTTATTACTGATTATTATCAGGCCTTATATATTATTAGAGCATCGCTACGGTACTTTAGAAACATCAAATAAGCAGCATTTCGTCTCGTATCTTCAATTTCAAAGTTCAAACGATCGATTCAAACTGTAGAACTTGTATATAAAATGCCTTCCAAACATCAAACATTGACCTTGATATCAGATTATATAGTACGTCTCTTATTTAAAAATCTACTGTTCACCGTCCAAAATACTGATTTATTGACATATTCTTTTGAATAGTTTCCCTCTTGTTGAATCAATTTCCTCTTAAATAAAGTATTCTTCTTGCCAACCTTGTGCATTATTAAAAGGGTCTCTTCCTCATAACCCCATCATTCATTTATTGAAGAAACAACTCTCTTTACTTGAAAAAAACAAAGAAATTTAGAACTTGTTGTCTTACTTGTTCGATCTCTCCCCTTGCCTCTCTCTATCTCTTTGCTTCTAAATCCTTGTGCAAATAATTAATGGCAATTCCGGTTATAGATTTTTCGAAGTTGGAAGGCAATGAGAGGGCAGATGTCTTGGCTCAAATTGCAACCTGCTGTGAAGACTGGGGATTCTTTCAGGTATATAACATATATACCAAATATCCAATATATATATAATTATGCTACTGTTCTTCATAAAACAAAATATAATCAATTAATGTATAATTTATCATTCTGTGGAGCATTATAACCTTCACAGTAGTAGTAGTAGTACCTTTTTCATTTCAACCTTTTCAAATTCTTTTTTCATATTGCCATGTTAATTATGTTATAAATACTTGGTACACACCGTACTCACATTACTTAGGCAGACAATGCAAACTTGTGCCAACTAATAACAATCTGTTAGTAATTTCCCACATCTCTTCATGGCTTTAATAATTCAATAAAAACATGATATCAATAAACATAAGATACTTATATAATTAATATATATACATCTTTTTTTACACAAAAAAATGTCTATAGTTGTTGAATCATGGGATCTCAGTCGAGCTGCTCGAGCGGGTGAAGAAGGTGACATCGGAGAGCTACAAGCTGAGAGAAGAAGGCTTCAAGAACTGTGAGCCTGTTCGGAGGCTGAACAAGCTGCTCGAGGAAGAAGACACGGGGGCCACTGCTCAGCGACTGAACGACGTTGATTGGGAGGATGTGTTCTCTTTGCAAGACGATAACACCTGGCCTTGCAACCCTCCTGAATTCAAGTAAGCTAATTCTGTTGCATATATTATAATTCAAATTTTGTTGTAATTTATCATCATGTTTCAAGATTTCAATTTAGGTTTTCTTTAACCAGATCATATCTATAATTTTTTTTTCTCAGTTAGTAAATATATATGTTATTATGTATCATATATGTTTGTACTTTGTCTTCTTAATTTTTTTTTTTAAAAAAATATTCTTCTTCGGTAAAATCGAAGTACATTTCTGTGCTGTACATGAAAACCTTGACATGAAAATCAAAATATTATTGGTCAAGGTCGACCTCTAATTTTGTTTTTTATAATTAAATTGAATTATCCTTTCAAGGGGCCTTCTAGTCATTTTGGAACCACTTATTGGAAGTTGAATTAGTGTTTGAATTAAATAGGTGTTAGCAAGGGTCTCGCGTCTAGTATTATATATGAGTAACGTTATGGCGTCTAGTATATTATATAAGAGTAAAGTTAAGTGCTCGCGTAAGCATAAACTTTGATATTATATATTTCGAAATTTAGAATACAAATGATCGATTTAAACTGTTAAAAATGTTGTTTATATTAAAATTTACATTGATTTAACAATTACATACCTCTTCAATTTAACGTATTTTTCATCCATCCGATAAAATAGTTAAAAAAATTAAAAATGGAAAATTTTGATGTCTCAGTAGATTTTAGTATGAAAACATTATCAATGGTTTAGATCAGCCGTTAGCATTGTAAAATTCGAGATATGTGATCGCAAGCATCGAAGTTCTTCGATTCTTGCGCAAGCACAATAATCTCACTCATTATATATATATATTGACAGCATATAATTTTGTTATAGTTAATTTCTATTAGGAAAAAGTTACGGTGCCTCAAGTTTTGCCTCTGTGATGCTCCAAAAAGAAGAGTCCTCTAAAGTCAAAGCGTGGGCTCCCCGCGTCAGTGACAGCGGGGAAACTGAAGGGGCAAAACACGAGACACTGTATCAACATCCTTTCTATTATGTTATGATGTCACGATGTCGATGCTTTCCACAAAGTTTAGGGAAATCATTGAGATGTTATATAAATAAATTGATAATATCGTACGAGACTAACAAGTAAGACATGAGAAACATTGAAAGAGAAATACTTCTTTGAAAGAAAACAGAGTGTTCATAATAATTAGCAATGCATTTCAACAACAAAAAAAGGTTTATTCAATTCTACAGTACTACCAATTGTTCGGATGATATTTCAATGATTATAGCTCCAAAAATGCTTATTCAATTATTAGCTATTTATTTCAATAGAAATAATGTTTTATATCTATAATATATACTGATATTTTCTTTGTGACAAAGGAACAAAAATAAAAGTTCAGTCAATGATTATTATTACATCACCAAAATTGCTTTCAGATGATATATGTATAACATCTCAGAAGACTATATATGAGTTCCATTTATCCTTCTGGTCTTTCCATGTTTTCTTCAGAAAAATCAAAGATTTCATTTTTATAAAGGTAGCTGATACGTAGATATCACATTTGATATCGACTATCGATACTGATATTATTATGTACATTTAGTTGAGTTATAATGCACATTATTTGAATTATTATACATGTTATTTTTTGTACTGAAATAGTTATGCATGTTATTTTTTGTACTGAAATAATTATGCATGTTATTTAAGTTATTATGCACATTATTTTATTAACATGCATAGTAATATTTTCAATATAAAAATAACATGCATAATAACTCAAATAATATACAATAACTCAACTAAATGTGCATAATAACATTGATATTGATAGTCAGATAATCGATATCAAATGTGATATGCAAACAACATTATCCTTTTATAAATTTGGGATTATGTTCAGGAGTTGACCAAACCAAATAAATATGAAATCTTTGGTCCAGGATATCTGGATTTGTATTTGTTTTGAAGTCAAGAGAAATGAGAAAATAGCTTTTATTCCTTAAAGTAGGCGGCGCATGGATCTTGCGTGTAGGTTCAACTAGCATTTAGTCTAATTTAATTTGTCGGACTAAAGCGAATTAGCTTATAGAAATATTGAACATGTTATATAATTAGTTAACAGGTAAGAATTAATATGTAATTAATATAATATTTTTATGGGAGCTGATACGTAAATACCATATTTGATACCAACTATTGATATCGATTTTATTATGCACCTTTAGTTGAGTTATCATGCATATTATTTGAATTATTATGCATGTTATTTTTTGTAATGAAATAGTTATACATGTTGTCGATTTTATTATGTACATTTAGTTGAGTTATCGTGCATATTATTTGAGTTATTATGCATGTTATTTTCTGTAATGAAATAGTTATACATGTTATTTTTTGTACTGAAATAGTTTTAGTATAACATGCATGATAACTCAAATAATGTGCATTATAACTCAACTAAATGTGTATAATAAAATTGGTATCAATAGTTGGTATCAAATGTGGTATTTACGAAACATTATCCTATTTTTATAACAGTAAATAAAATAAAAATGGTTATTTATAGTTGATTTATTAGTGTTCTGATTGGCTAGCGCAGTTGATAGAAACACAATTCCAAGAGGTTGATGACGGATCAAATATCTCTGAGATGGGTAGGAGAATGAGCATCTCAAAAAGTTTGAATACTGAACCTTAACATTAATATAAAGATGACCTTAATAAAAAAATAGTTGATTTATTAGTTAAATATGAGTTACAAAATATTGATTAACAATAATTAATTATTATCGTATAATAAAAGTAGTTGAATGGAATTGGACAATAATTTGGTCAGACAATACATTTTCTTATTTTTTTTGTCTTATTCAATATAATTGTGAATAGCATCTCTTATACAAAGAGGTATTGGTTTTGTGGCTTCCACATTGTTTTTTTAGTGATTAATGTTTCATTGCTTCTCACTCTTCAAGAAAAATAGTCATCTTATAGAAGTTGACAATGTTTTCACACCTTCCTATTTTCAAGAAAAAATTCTATCTCAAAATAAGAAAATAGTATCTTTAGGTAAACAAAACCTTATTGTCATACCTAAAATTTTCAGCAAACTGTTTTCTATAAAAAAGTTCAACAAACTAGTTTGAGAATATTTTTCATTTGGAAGTATGTAGTAACTTTTACAAGTAGTTTGGAGATTTTATGGAACAACATAGCTTAGTTCAATTGTAATGCCTGTCAATTCTATTTTTTTTTTCAATCTGATAGCGTTGTCAGTCAATCGGAAAAAAAACAAATTTTGTCTAATGCAGTGGTAAAGAATTAGATTTTTATGGAGTGAGACCTGAAATTCAAGTTTCAGTAGAGTTTTTCAAAGAAGTTTTTTCGAATTTATTTTCAAATTTGAATTTATTTGTGTTGTAAAACTACGAGCAATTAATAAAAAATAGCCCATAAAAAAAGAAACATGGCTTAGTTCAATACTAATGCCCCAATTTACCTACATTGTAGGGAGACCATGAAGGAATTTAGGAGGGAAATCAAGAAACTGGCTGAGAAAATCCTTCAAATTATGGAAGAAAATCTTGGCATGGAAAAAGGCTACATGAAGAAAGCATTCACTTGCGACGGCGACTACGAACCTTTCTTCGGTACCAAAGTGAGCCACTACCCACCATGCCCCCGTCCTGACCTCGTGCCTGGTTTGCGGGCCCACACCGATGCCGGAGGCGTCATCCTCCTTTTCCAAGACGACATGGTTGATGGTTTACAAGTACTGAAAGATGACATCTGGATAGATGTTCAACCTTTGGCCAATGCAATAGTAATAAACATCGGGGATCAGATAGAGACCGTGACTAACGGCAAGTATAAGAGCGCTTGGCACCGAATTCTGGCGAAAGGCGATGGTAACCGCCGTTCAATTGCTTCATTTTACAATCCGTGTTTCCGGGCCGTCATTGGTCCCGCGCCAACTTTAGATGATGGAACCGGTGAGATGTATCCTAAGTTTGTCTTTGGAGATTACATGAATGTGTACCAAAAGGAGAAGTTCGGAGCCAAGGGATCGAGGTTCAACAAAGTGGTTAAAGTAGAGTGAAGCATGCTTAATGCATTTGTCAATATAATTAATTATGATTGTGGCGATCATATATGCAGATAGCAAATTAATTAGTTTGGTTTTGCTAAGTTTATTTGTGTCTTTAATTCAAATGTATAATTCAACTCCCGACTTGGTAGTTGGTAAGCTATGCATATGTAATTTTGGGGAAGAAGCATTCAGCAATTACTATTAAATTTCCAGAAAAATGTTGAGTTGGAAATTAAAGGTGTTTTAGAGTCCTTGCAATTGACTGCATTGTTGCATAATAGTTGGGATTGTGTAATAATAAAAGTTGGTCGTTAATTTAATTTGAATCACAGCGTGCTTAATTGTACATTTTGTTTCAAGCTTCTTTCATTTGTGTAATATTACTGCCTGAATAATTGGTGTGTTTTGTTTTTCCAATAACTTCTAAATAAAATGAATGCGTTATGCTATAGCCTAGCTATAACATAATAACCCAAGTCATTATCTTATTAAATTTTGTATTATAGATGAGCTTTTTTGAAAAGTAAATCCACTTTCAAATTAGATGTAGAGTCTACAGTCTACAGAAAGGCAGAAGTACTGGTACAATATAAGCTGGCACAGATTAAAATATGAATTAAAAGTACTGTAAACTTTTAATGAATAAGAAGGTACCTGAGGACATTACATTAAAAAAATTAGACAGTCGGGCAGAGAAATTCTTGGCTATAAAAGTTTTGGGAGCTGATAAGTAATATTAATATTGAGTTATTATGTATATTTAGTTGAGTTATTATACATATTATTTTAATTATTATACATATTATTTTTTAATGAAATAGTTCTGCATGTTATTTTTTTTATTGAAATAATTATGCATGATATTTGAGTATTATATACATTATTTTGTTAACCTGCATAATAGTTATTTCAGTAAAATATAACATGAAATAACATGCATAATAACTCAAATAATATACACACTAATTCAATTAAATGTATATAATAATATCAGTATCGATAATCGATATCAATATTAATATGTATCACCTACATAATTATAAACGTTTCCTACTGGCTACTGTGAAATTGGGTTATACGAGATAACATAATAGTGATAGTTAATTAAATTAATTTTAATGAAATTATGGATTCAAAGTCTCTATCAATAAAATATGAAGGGAAAGTTGAAAATTTCATGAAAAAGATATTTCGAAAACCTCTTGTATTAAAAAAAACTGATCCCTACTCTCATTAATTATCCTCTGTACATCTTTTTTCTCGCTTTGTGCGAGGAAATGCATCCTGCCCCCAAAATCGTGCGGTCCATAACCCGCAACGACACAGCTAAAATAATATCTTCCTTTTTTGAGGGGACACATCTAATATATTAAATATAACATCGTTTTATCTCCATTAATTGAGCTTGATCGAGTTACTGGCAACCGCTTTCCGCCTCATCTCCTATTCCCATGGAGTCTCTCATGCATGCCTCCCGCCTTTCTGCCACTGTAAGATCTTACATAGTTTTTTCGCTGCCCTTCTCCAATTAATTTTCCCTTAAATTGCGACGAATAAGTTTTTGCGTTTCTCTTCTAACTTCGAGAAGATGTTTTAACTTTCCAATTTCTTGTTCGAATTTCAGATCACGAGAGGGTTGAAAGAAGCTATTGCAGTAGCACCTAAAGGTAAGCTTAATTTTCGTATTTGTATTGTTAAGTTTTTTAGCAGTTGTGTTAAGAATCAAGTATTTTAACCACTTCAGGTTTTTTGAGACAAATATATGCTATGCGATTGAGCTTAAGAGATGGAATGAGTTGCAATAGTAGAGTAATTAGTGTCCCTTTTAGATGCTCTTTACGTAATGCATTGGTGAGATGCAACTATTCTGTAGCCCGGGCAAGGACCGTGCCTTATTCAGATCCCCCTTCTTCCAAGGATTTGAACCAACTGCATGACTTTATTGATCGAAGGTAACGGAATTTTAAATGAAAAGTTGGATGTATGGATCACATGCTTGTATAGTTTTGTTTACTGTTAAGGATCTTATGCTCAGTCATTTCAGATCTCACTATTGGTTAATTACCTCAGCCGCAAACTCATGGTGTTGACTGGAGCTGGAGTTAGCACAGAGTCTGGCATCCCTGACTACAGAAGGTAAAATAAATTACATAAAGACTTATAAAAGAAAGCATTTTGAAATCTCTTAAAGATTTTGTGTGTGTCATAAGATCAGCTTTTTTTGTTGATGACAGTCCCAATGGTGCTTACAGTACTGGGTTTAAACCAATCACTCACCAGGTATTGCTGCAAAACTTCCTCTTAATAACAGTTTTAAAATTAAATACAGACGTTAATTGTTATTCCAAAATGAACAGCAATTTGTGAGGTCAAGTAATTTCCGTCGGAGATATTGGGCCAGGAGCTATGCCGGTTGGAGAAGGTTTATTGGATCACAACCCAATACAACCCACTATGCATTGGCATCTTTAGAAAGAGTTGGTCGCATAAATTTTATGGTTACTCAGAATGTTGATAGGTGATTGATCTCCACTTCTATCTTTTCCTAGGTTTCTGATTTATTAAGCTCCTGGAAATGCCTGACACCTCAGTTTCTATAGTACACTGTACACATGAAACATTTCTTTAGTGATATGACAACAAAATTTTTGGATAGGTGTCTTGAAATTTTGCAACGATGGATCAGAATAGGAGATTGTTACAATGATACTTTTATTATGATATTATAATAATGAAAAATGGTATACTTGTCATCTGTTTAATAGACAAAAAATATGTTGGTTTGCCCCCAACACTTGTATTAAGTATTCTAATTTTCCTTTTGTTCGTCTGTTGAGGGGGGTTCGGGTGAGTTGTTGGTTTGGCTTGTTGGTTCTTGCCTTCTTGGCACATATTTTAACTAAATTTTTGTATTTGCTTCAAGGTTGCATCATCGTGCCGGAAGCACTCCAATTGAGTTGCATGGAACTGTATATACAGTTATTTGTTTAGATTGTGGTGCATCAATTAGCAGAGAGTCATTTCAAGAACAAGTCAAGGCTGCTAATCCAAAGGTACACTCTTAATGGTTGGTGCAGACAGGTACAAATTATATGCTGTTACTGTGGGAACCTGTTTCAATTTTATTGTAACATCGAGCATTCCCAGATTGAAATCCTTCTTCTTCTTCTTTTTCTTCTTCTTCTTCTTGTTCTCTTCTTCTTCTCCTTCTTCTTTTTAATCCAGCATACTTTCATGAACTAACATAATTTGAGTATTGTAACATTTCTAACCAGAGCCCATAGCTTTAGAGTTTTTTCCTTAGCGCATTTTTAGCTTTACTAATACATTTTGCTTATTCATACATTGTTGATTGTATACAGAGGCTATATTGCCTCTTTTAATTTGAAATATCCAAATATTATTTTTGGTCAGTGTGTGCCATATATTTTGTCTGTGAAAACAGAAAATGGAAGACCTAACTATCACTGTTGTTACTGCAATAAGCTTTATGAAATAACTGATTCTCCAATACACTATCTAACATCTTACTATATTTGCAAGAAATATATAGTGGGCTGCAGAGATAGAAAAACTGGAAAGTGGACCCGCAGGATCAGAAAACCTTGGCGTACAGAGGCCAGATGCTGATGTGGAGATTGATAAGAAGTTCTGGGTCGAGGAATTTGACATTCCTGATTGCCAAGATTGTGGTGGAATCCTCAAACCTGATGTAAATATTTAAATTAGTAATGTCAAATATTCTTTTCTATAGTATGGAAATTTTTTAATTAGTAAATTAGTCAAGGGAGATATGTCAGCAACCAAACAAATTTACAACCATTGATGTCAGAGTTTATACCAACTAAAACCCGAAACAAGAGATGTGTTCTTTATTATTTAGATAGACCATGTATCAAATTGGTGCAGCTTGAAATTCATTCAGTCAACTATCAAGTGCAACATAACTAGGGGCGGATCCACGTAGGTCCAGCCCCCCTCCCCCCGGGGGGAGGGCATTTTTTTGCAAAATAACCATGTATTTTTTAAAATGTGCCTCATTTTTGTCCCCTGGATAAAAATTATAGATCTTGTCCTTTCCTGACGGAAATTCTGGATCTGCCTCTGAACATAACTATTATTTTATGTGATTTCTTGATGGATAACCAATGGGATTTCAAATTGGACCAAAATGGTACAGGGTCTTTCTAAATCGGATAGATTATAGAACATGTCCACAATCTGAATACCTCTAATGTGTGAATCGGTTGGTACTTGGTACCTGAATAGATTTATTATCAATATAACGTTTCCAAAATTCATATGGTCCATTTTGTTCCCGAGTTTCCTCTTGTGATCATGAAGTTTAATGTTCCCTAATTTTTATTGACAAACTTTCCAGTTTTTTCCAATTTGATGGTAATGTCACCATTGTTCTTTGTTGGAAAATTTGGTTAACTGGTGGAAATACAGAATGGGTTCTATAGTAGAGAGAACTATTTTAGAAAAGAACAAGATTTTCATGTCAGGTCGGACAACAATTTCAAATTATTATTTGCCCAAAAATTGAAAATGATGGTATAGACCAAGTGGTAAAGGCCCAAATATCTAAGGACCATTGGTATTTGAAATGCTTGCCACATCAGGCCATTAGACTAAGATTTCTTGACGTGGTTTTAATTATGATATCCTTCATCAAATGAAAGATAAACAAGGAAAGCCTCTTTACCAGCACCAAATTGCAAAGAATGAGTTTTATGAAAATAACCACAAGTTTAAATATGTTTGTTTTATCTGGTAAAGGTGGTTTTCTTTGGTGACAATGTGCCGAAAGAGAGAGCTGAGAAGGCCATGAAAGGTGCAAGAGAATGTGATGCTCTTTTGGTACTTGGTTCATCTCTCATGACAATGTCTGCTTTCAGGCTTGCCAGGTACACCCTCACATTTTCTGTAGTTTGAAATGAGTGCTTGTTCCAGTGATATTGAAAATTTCAATTATTTGATTTTTTTATGATATGTAAACTTGTAATGGGCAGAACTGCACATGAAGCTAACACTCCTATAGCTATTGTTAACATTGGTGATACCCGGGCTGATGATTTGGCCTCCCTAAAAATAAATGCACGCTGTGGAGAGGTTTGTTATTGTTCTTTATTTCTTATTTATATTTTCTTTTACGGCTCTATCACAGTTAAAAAATACATTGTCTTATTTGGCTCTCCTTTTATTCAATTCAGATATTGCCCAAATTGCTGCATGTAGGAAGTCTTGCTGTGCCCAGTATCAATTGGAGATGAATGTTTAGAACATTTTTCTCTCTTTTTATATTTGGTTGTTGGCGAAAGAAATGAACAGTAGATAGTTGGAATTGTGGAAGCATTTATGGGTTCAACTTCATCTTTCCATGGACAGTTACAAATACCAGTAATTTGGGTGTAAATTCAGTCTATTGTAAATTACTGTTTGGGGACTGTTTAGTAAATTTGTTAAATTAATTCTAAGTTATTTCTGGAACTTTTCTTTCTTTTAACTCATAAATATATTTGTACTGCCATATATGAATTGGAGGGTCTCGTGTCTGTGCTGTGGAAGTAGAACTAGAATCAGCAAAAAAATTATAACACTAATTGCTGTGCCATATATAAATTGGAGCCTCGCATTTTTCTTTCAAATTGTTACAGGAGGCAGGCATTCATTTCAAACTAGAAGTCTCTTCTCTGATAGGAAACAAAGATGCTGTGAATCAAATTCTAACTTGGATTGCATTGTTATTGATGACAATCCTTGTAATTGATTCTATTAACACTTTTGGTGAAATTTTTTATTCATAGAACACACAACAAATATAATTATTATTTTCTACTATTTTGAAAATTTTGGTTCTTTATTATTATTTTTTTTGCCCAAGTGTTTATTGCAAGTATGATTCGATTTTCAAAAGGAAACAATGTTAAATGCGGAAGTTAAAGATACATGAAATGGTCTTACCAATATTCAATAAGGTTGCTTACGGGCATTTCAATTCTCTATTAAAGTACATTTATGAACAAAAATATTATTAATTGTTATATCCCATACAAAAACGTATTGTGAAGTAAATAATAAATGTTTGCATATGAAGTTATTTCATTATGTGATGTGTGCAGTAAAATAATATATTGAAAATCTAATATTGGAAATTTTCATTTAAATAATGTTGGCAAAATCTGATTTCTAATAAATTGTTTTAGAAATGCTATTTTGAAATTTTTACTTGGAGTTATCAAAACATGAAAGCATAAAATCAATTATAAAAAAATTCACTCTTAAAAATTTACATGAAAATTTCTGAACTTAAAAGAAATATTTAGAATTCAATTAAAAAAGGGAAATATTAAGAAATGAATTTAAAAAGGAAAAGAATTTTATTTTGCAAATTCCAAAATTCACAAATGGATTTAGAAATTTTAAAAGTTCATTTTTAGTAAAGAAATATGGAGTACCAAAAATTTGAAGAACAATTCCTTTTAAAAATAATATAAAACAAGAAATTTCAAACAATAATTTCTGGAAAAGTCTGGACTCGTTTTATGAAATGACCCTTTTCCTAGAAGTTATAACATAACAAGTCAGTCACAGAAGATCCAGTGAACCCAAATGGGTTATTCCCTGTTGTTTACTACTAAACCCATTATGTTGATTGCTGCCATCAACGTCTAGTGCAGTTGGCTAAGACATTAAACCTTCATAAATGAGGTCATGAGTTCAAGTCATGCTTGTGGCAATTTTTTTAGAAGAAATTTTCAAGTTTATTTTCTGATTTGTTTGTGGTTGTGTATTGTAAGCCAACAGATAATGGATAAAAAAAATCATTATGTTCTAGCTAAACCGAAACGAAATCCTCTACGCACAATTTTTTGGGTTCACTCTACGCGCAGTTAATATGAACCGTCGGATTAAAGATCAACGATCAACCGCCTAAACCTCTTTCCCTCTTCGTTCTTTGCCATGAGCTCGGTTATTAACCTTAAACCCTATCTTTCTTTGATGAATTCTATTTCGGCTACGATAAGCCGTCGGGAGAAGAGATTCGCGTCCCAGCCTTCACCCTTTATCTCTTCTTTGATTGGTTGCGGCGAGTCTTCGCCCCCCAAGTCTTGATCGCTCGTTCTTATCTGTTACTGTTGATCGGATAAGCTCGATTGATCTTATCCACTCTGTTTACCCTTGTCCCATTCGCCTTTTAAAGAGAGAAAAGAGAAAGGGGAAGATAATTTTGTATTGAATGATTCTTATTTCAATTTCTATCATTTGTTACGATTGTTTTTCCTCCGTATTTATAGACATTCCTATACATATGCATGTACCTATTTCTCTCTAACAGTCTCTTGTATATGTGACTAATTGTCTAACTAATTACAGTTTAACTCTAAACCAAATTGTTTATTACATTCCAAGTATTATGATCTTCTGTAACTCCTCTGTTCGGACGTGGAATATCAGATTGACAGCTAAGAAAGTTGTTCTAATTTTCTCGCACCATAGAATAGGAGGAGTTTTGAAATAAAAATGCAATTCTCGAATAAGATATTGGAGCCAAAGTAATTCTCTACAAGCTAAGTCCAAACTTCGGTACTCTAGCTTCAGACATTATGATGTTTCTTAGTACTCCAGGAGATGAGATTTGGGCCAAGGAATATACAAAAACCTGATGTGGATCGACGATCATCAAGACAGCCATTCCAATCAGTGTCGCTATAAGCATGAAGAATGAGTATAGTAGGTGTGAAGTGAAGACCATGAGTAAGCGAACTATTAAGGTATCGTAGTATTCGTTTGGCATCACCCTAATGAGAAGTTGGAGAGTGCATAAATTGAGCCACTTTGTTGGCCACAAAGGAGATGTTGTGACTAGTAGCATATTGTTGTGCTTCAACTATGCTTCTATAGAGATGATGATCCTCAAAAGACAGACCATCATGCTTGGAAAACGAACATGATGCTGAAATTGGAGTAGAGCACGGTTTGGAATTGGTCATGTTGGTCATTTTGAGAAGATCACCAATGTAGTCGGCTTGAGACAAATGCATCCCCGAAGTTGTATTTTTTTACTCGATTTCTAGAAAATAGTGTAACACGTCAACGTCTTTGAGTGCAAAACGAGATTGAAGGAAAGAAATACAATTGAAGATAGTTTTGCGATGAGAAGAGGTGATTATTATATCATCAACATAGACCAAGACAATTATGATTTGCACTCTTGAATAACTAATGAAGTGAGAAGAGTCATAAGAGGATGCTTGAAAATCAAAAGCAAGCAATGCTTCACTTAATTTTTTAACCAAGTTCTAGGTGGTTTTTTTAGCCCATACAAAAATTTGTTGAGAAGACACACAGTTTGGTTTCTAGGGATCCACAAACTCGGGTGGCTGAGACATATAAATATATATTTTTTTAATCACTATGGAGAAAGGCATTTTGCACTCAAGTTGTTTAACTTGCCATCTGTTGGAGAGAGCTAAGGCTAAAATTATTCGAATTGTTTTAGGTCGAACTACTGAAGTAAAGGTCTCTTGGTATTTGATCCCTTCCTCTTGATTATAACTTTTGGCTACTAATCGTGTTTTGTACTGCTCAATTGATCCATTTGAGTTCCTCTTGATTTTAAAAATCCACTTGCACCCAACGATATTTTGGTCAAGGAAAGAAGGAACTAACTCTCATGTTTGATTTCGTGCTAGAGCATCTGTCTTCATAGTCATTGCATTATGCCATTCAAGAGTTAAATTTGCTTGTTTGAAGGTTGTTGGTTGATTTCTTTTGATGCTGAGAGAGGAACATAGTCTGAAAATTTTCGATCTTGTCGAGTATTATCCGTGGTACGAGTAATCATGGAGTGAGTGGATGTGCGAGATTGTTGCACCTCATCAAATGGACATGACAAATACATGAGGTTTGGTGAGCAACTTGAGGAAATTAAGAGAGAATTGGTTTGTATTCGGATCCTCCATTAGTTTATTAATGTGTGAATTGAGAAGGTTTTAAATTTGTGCTTTGAAAGAGGCGAGTAACTTCGCTTTTTTGAGACAAAAAAGATCCACGTGAATTGAAAAAAGTCATCAACAAAGATTATGTAGTAACGAAAACTATTAGAAGAATTAATCGGAGAAGGACTCCATACATTGAAATGCATAACTCTAGAGAAGAAGTGGTCATAGACAAAGAAGAAGAAAATGGTAACTTGTGTGCCTTGAACATACAACAACTATGGCATAAAGACAATTTATAGAAATTGCAAGGTAAAGAAAAATCTTTTATTACATCTAAAGTTGTATCATGAGATGGATGACTAAGACGTGTATCAACTGAGACTCATGTCAGATAATGAGATCAGTGTTGACTGATATAGAACCATTTGCTGTTGTTGTGGTTGAAGGTGGAGGTGATGAATCGAGAAACCTTGCCAGATTATAGTCATGGAGAATCGGCAAGATCTTAGACTTTCAGGTCAGATAGTTGTTTTTTTGTTGAGTTTTGTAGCAATCGACAATATAAGAGAGATAATTGAATAAAAAACCGAGATGATTTGTTGATTCTTCACAGTTGTAGTATCCTCAGGTGAAGGAATTGGGATTCTAGATAGATCATTGGTCACGACGCTTGTCAATGGACTCTGATAGCATAAAGAGAGAAAGGAGAGAGGGGAAGTTAATTTTGTATTGAATGATTCTTATTTAAATTTCATCATCCTTTACAGTTGTCTTTCCTAAATATTTATAGTCCTATACATGTATATTTCTCTCTAACAGTCTCTTGTATTTGTAACTAACTTTCTAACTAATTACAGTTTTAACTCTAAAGTGAATTGTTTGTTACATTCTAATCTTCTGGTAAGACTGTTTCAGTATGATCTTCTGTAATTCCTCTGATCTTTTGTGGCACTGGGTACTGGTTTATTACCTTGCCTTTCAATAAAATCCTTGCCTCTTAAAGAAAACTGAACTGTTAAAATTGGAAATCTGATTTTTTATTTAACTCAAACTGAATTGTTACAATTGATCCTATATTTATAGCTACACAATCATCTAGTTTGTTCCATTACATTGACAGCTGTACTCTAACAAAACTGAATTAACAAACTCGACTCAGTTAGGTAAATCCAACGGTAGTTCTATTGTTAGTTACATCGGACGGCTGAGATTCATTCTCTGTAACTAATTGTGTTTGGGCGCCAGCTGCTTCCTTTGAATTAAGCAGTCGTAAGCATCCATTTTGTCCTTCACTGGAACTCTCCAGTCCATTGAGTTTGGTGTCTTCTACACCGATGAGATGCGAAGAGAGGAAGGGGGGTTGGCTGAAGCGGTGTAGCATGTAGGCCTTGCTCTTGCTGTCCGTTCGTGCTAGCTTGTCTGATTGCTCTTTCGTGCCTTGTTCGGTATAGCTTAACCCTAAGCTCAGTTCTTTTATTTCTTGCCATTTTGATTGCTGATTTGTTTGGGTACTGGGGTTCTGAGGGGCAGCCATGGTGCTTGATTTTAGCACTCTTGTTATGAGCTGAGCATTCATGCGGTTCTGAGTTCTGACTCGGGATTTTTTTATTCTGGGTTATCTGGCTTTGTGAGATTATCTGGTGGACTCTGACAGACTGACAGTGTTTGTTATGCTGTATTGGTTGCTATGTTGATGATTCTTATACTGCTTTGGGCACTAGTTGTCTAATATTTGGGTTGTTTATTATTATTTTTAATCTTACTGGCACCGAGTTATTAACCTTGATTTCTAATTGCGTTACTTCTATTCTTTGTTAATAATCATTTCCTTTTCTATTCTAAATTACTAAATTGAACTGGTTTGATTGATCATAGAATGAATGTAGAATGAATGTCACAGTGTAAAATGAATAATGTAGTAAAGTCTTAGACTTACCTGCGTTGAATAATGTAGAATGAATGTCACTGTGTAAAATGCTTGTACTAAACTAATGTTTAAAAATAAGTGTGTTTGCTATGTAGTCAATATCTTCTGTTTTCAGTTATTTGACTTGAGAATAGAAATAAATGCCTTGCGGTTGTAAAAATGAATATTCGCACCTGGAATTGTTATATAAGCAGGTGAGATGTGACATTAATTTTGGCTTTTACAATCAAATAAAAACAAGTTAAAATTTTTGTTTCTGCGTTTAAACGGTAATTTGTTAAATACTGCATTATTTGTCGGTGAATATTTTGTTTAAACAAACATGATGGGCGCTTGAAACAAAGCAAATGTTTTCGATTTGTTTTTGTTTGGTAATATAATCAAAATTATTTAGTGGTTTTTTTATTAAAAAAAATATTGTTTAGTAGAGCATTGTCCTAACATTATATAGTGAACTTCAAAATGGCAGCTCCTGCCAGATTTCGAAAAATTTAAATTATATAGTGATCGAATTTTTGCCTTTGCAATATTGTAAGGAATAATTTCGTTGGGAGTTTATTATTCTTTGTTACAAAGTTATTACTCATGTCCTTGATAGTTCTAATCAAATCATTTAGTTACTATTATCGTCCAAAATGCTAATGAAATAGGATTTGTATCCTTCGTAAAGGTCAGTCTTTCGAAATACATTTGGGATAGAAAGATAACATTGTAATTCGTATCGTTACTGTAGCAAGTATTGTGTGGATAGCTCGCGTTGTAGCAGTTTAAACTGCAGGAGGGTTGGACCCTTGCGGATTCTGGAATAAGATACAAATTCAATGAAATTACGCCTCTTCAGTGATTCGATCATGTCATTCGGTTAGCATTTCGAACAAAAGTTGCACAAAATTACTTAATCAGAATAAATAAAAAGTTCAATGACTACCGACCGAGCAATAAATCAAACTCGAGCGATCAATTTGTGACAAAAATCGAAGTTAAAATTCTCACAACAAATATTCAATAATGTATTGAGAGTAATTCTTCTATGTATCAATTTTTTTTATCAAAATTGTTAATCAATTAGTCATTAATTATTATCAATAATAGAGCAATTCAAATGAATTTTGATTCGCAGCAAATTACAAGTCAGAATTTGACTTGTAATGATAATTCCTACAATAAATTTAAGCACGGACTCCGGAGCCAATTAGCCAAATCACCGACGACAATCACGTGGTTTTCTCAGAAACTGATTTGGATGGACGGTGTAGATTATGCCACCCATCAACGGATATCCGCAATCCACGCATATAGGGTTTTTCTGTTTCACTGGTCCCACTGTTGTCTGTTGGGGTTTTTGGACCACCACGCTGATCAGCTGATGCCGAGTTGACAAACAAACAAAACCCTTCACAGAGATAACATGAAACACTAGAGAATTCGAAAGCATTGCGTACTCCAAACTCCTGATGGGAATAAAAAAGTTCGACGAAGGAGAGGAACTGGACTCGTCCAGTAGCTATCACTCCCTCGGATGGGAAACGGGGTGGCGACTGTACGAGGCATACAACGAACTCGCCGCGGCCGCTGGGGGGTTCGAAGGGAAGGTGGAGGCGCCGGCGGTTGTGGTGGTGGGGCAACAAACCGATGGTAAGAGCGCGCTTGTTGAGGCACTCATGGGGTTTCAGTTCAACCATGTGGGAGGTGGGACCAAGACACGTCGACCAGTGGAGCTTCATCTAAGATACAATCCAGATTGTACGGAGGCGCCATATTGTCGGCTTGTGTCGGATTCTGAGCCGGGGGTATCGATTCCGATGCTTCTTGCTGATATTCAGGTGGGGTTTGTTTGGTTATGTAACTCAGTTTTTGTTTCTATGATGTTTGATCTTTGAAAAGTTGTACGTAGTTAGAATGTATAGGGTTTTGTGAAGAACATACTGAGAGGTTCTTGATAAAATGCCTGAATTGTAATGGGATACTGTCTTGTAGAGTTGATGCTGGTGCACACAGTTGTTTGATGGAATGTAGTTTCTTTTTGATAAAATGCAATTGAAGTTTCCAATTGTATGCAGGCTTATATCGAAGCAGAGAATATGAGGCTGGAGAGTGACCCTTGTCAATTCTCTGACAAAGAAATTGTAATAAACATAGAATACAAGTACTGCCCCAATCTTACCATTATCGACACGCCTGGCCTTATCATTCCTGCCCCTGGCCGTAAAAACCGAGTTTTACAGGTATTTACTATTTAGTCTTATGTTGCAAATGCAGACCATTTGTATGCAGCAAGTTGTCCTGTTGCAATACTTGTATCTATGTTTTATTTATTTTATCTTTTTGATAGAAGGGGACCCGCTACTACCTTATCTATGTTTTAGTTAATAAGCAAAATTTCTGGTAACTCCTGAAAGTAAGACTATTTTTTCAGAGTCAAGCCCATGCTGTAGAGACCCTTGTGCGGACTAAGTTGCAACATAGAGAATATATTATATTATGTCTGGAAGATTGTAGTGATTGGATCAACGCTACCACAAGGAGAGTAGTGATACAGGTGTGCATAACCACCTTTTTTCATGTAACTTCTTTGCAGCGATTGAGCAGTGCAAACCTGTTATGGTCTTGCAGATTGTACTGCATGAATTATTCACTGAAACCGCAACTGCTAAAAAAAGAAATTGGGGACTGCCACCACTTATTATTATCTAGTGTAGAGGTTTGCTTTACCAGTCTGACCAATTATTTACTTATTTGTTTGTTATCATATAATTTCTACTGGACTGTTTTGTATTTGATTGCTAAACTTATGGTGAGAGGATGAAATGTTTTGAAATAGAGGTTAGTAAGATGAATTTTAGTAGATGTGATTGGTAAAAAGAAAAAAATAATTGTTGTTCTTATAATATTGTCTGGAGCTGTTCCTCAACATTTTATGCAGATTGACCCTGAGCTCTCTAGAACCGTGCTAGTCTCAACAAAGCTTGACACTAAGATTCCGCAATTTGCTCGGGCCTCTGATGTGGAAGTGTTTCTTAGGCCTCCAGATTCTGTTCTCGATGGATGTCTATTGGGTGATTCACCTTTCTTTACTTCTGTGCCATCTGGGCGAGTTGGTTTGGGCCATGAGGCCATCTTCCGATCAAATGAAGAATTTAAAAAGGTACTCATCTACTTCTAGTGAAACTTAGTACCTCATATGGAGAATATAGTATTTTTTTCATGATTTCTTATGATTTGCATCTATAGGCTGTCTCATTGAGAGAGGTTGAAGATGTTGCACTGTTAGAAGAGAAATTAGGAAGATCATTGTCAAAGGAAGAAAGAAGTAAAATAGGAGTCAGCAACCTCAGATTGTTTTTGGAGGAGCTGCTACAGAAAAGGTGTTGGTCAACTGCTTTTGTTGCACGCTACCTTTTCCATTGTCTCTTTCCATAGCTAGCTAGGAATACTGTCTATTTGGACATAATTTATGTAGGTACATAGAGAGTGTTCCTTTGATTATCCCTCTCCTTGCTAAGGAACATCGTAGCATATTAAGGAAGCTACGTGAGATCAATCAAGAAATTAGCAATTTGGATGAAGTGAAATTAAAGGAGAAGGTGCGGACTTTTCATGATTCCTTTCTTACCAAGGTAATCTGCTAATTTCCTCTTAGCAATCTTCTTTTCATGTCCTTTTTGTAAACAAATTCATGAAATGTCTAGGAAATTTAATGCATTCATTTTAAATTTTGCAGTTGTCTTTGCTACTGAAAGGCACAGTTGTAGCCCCTCCTGATAAATTTGGTCAGATTTCTTGTTCTTTCTCTCTTTTATTATAGTTATATCCATACACTGTGATGTTAGTCAGCAATAGTTTTAATTCGATTCTGTATTGTTAAAGGCTTCTATTATCGCAGGAGAAACATTACAAGATGAGAGGATCAATGGAGGAACTTTTACTGGATTTGACAGCTTCCAGCTTCCAAACAAAATGATGCCTGTAAGTTGGCCCATAAGGAAGTACACATCAACATGAGCTTACTCCTAGTAGATTAATTCATTACGTATTTGCTGATTGTGTTGGGTTCAGAATGCTGGCATGCGACTATATGGTGGTGCACAATATCACCGTGCAATGGCTGAGTTTCGTCTCGTAGTGGGAGGGATTAAATGCCCTCCAATCACCAGGGAGGAAATTGTAAATGCATGTGGGGTTGAAGATATTCACGATGGTACTAATTATTCAAGGTGCCGTCCTCCCTCTTAGAGAGAAAATAAAGTATATAGAAAGATATATTTATGTCAGAATGCTTTGACTGTCTGTATCCTTTTGCTGCCTTTAATAGGAGTGCCTGTGTAATTGCTGTTTCTAAAGCACGTGAAACATTCGAGCCATTTCTTCATCAGGTTAGAATATTGTGTCACAAAAAAAAACCATTGATGGGTAAGCATCTCATACAAGTTGGTATCTCCTTGAAACTAACCAAAAAGCTCTGATTTTGTTTGCTATAGTTGGGCTTTAGGCTCTTGTACATATTGAAGAGGTTGCTCCCTATATCAGTTTATTTACTTCAGGTAAACCCATTGATTTCATATTTTCTTTAACTCTAATTATTCGATTGTGCCTCCGGAAATTAATACCAGAATCCTTCAAGATCTTAAAAAAAAAAGTGATAGTCCATAGGATGCCAACAGATGTATACTGGTTGTCAAATTTAATGGTGCAGTGGCATGGGAGTACATATCCTCTAGAGTACTTCAACCTCTTTCAAATCAATCCGGATGGTTCACAATACTTTGAGATTTATGTGCATGAATCTTGAGATTGTGTGAACCGATTGATTTTCATTTGAAGTACTTCATGGGATGTGAATCCGTTGCATGGTGTGCTCTGTGCTGACTGACTTGACACAGATTTTAGGTCTTTGTGTTGTGAAATAATGACGTTCTTACAGAAAGATGGTGAGCATCTAGGCGGGAACGAAATGTTTCTAAAAAGGATTGAGGCAGCCTTCTCTGATTTTGCTGAATCTACTGAGCATGCATGTCGTGCAAAGTAATTTCCTTTCTAGTGTATATAACCAGTCCTTTAATAATTGCAACTTCATTATCTTTTTTCAATACCTACATCTTAGCATATAGTTTCTTTTAAAATAACAGATGCATGGAAGATTTGGAAAGCACCACACGATATGTCACATGGTCCCTTCATAGCAAGGTCCCTGAATTTAGATTTCTACTTGTGAAATTTTGATTTCAAATTCTGTTCTTATAAAATTATATTGTTCCTTGCAATTTCTCTTCAGAATCGTGCTGGGTTAAGGCATTTCCTTGATTCATTTGCTGGAGATCACTCCACTCCTGCCCTTGTAACCCGTAGTAACCCAACAAACGCTTTGGCCGATTCAAAATCCAACAATTCAACAGTAGTTGACTCATCTTCTTCGGCCCAAATTCAAAGTGTAACAGAGACGAGACTAGTTGATCTGTTAGATAGCACGCTGTGGAACAGAAAGTTGGCCCCATCATCAGAACGGCTCGTCTGTGCCTTGGTGCATCAGATTTTTCACGGGATCAAAGAACATTTTCTTGTTTCAACGGAACTAAAGGTTCCTTTTTATTTTTTATATAATTATACTCTGGACTAGCAACAATGGCAGAAGTAAAAAAAAATGAGGGTTCTTTTTAGAAAGAGAATACCTTTTCTACCTACAGTTGCTACATTTAACATGGGTTTTAGTTCTATTCTCTGTGGAAATTAGGATATTTTATAAAGTAAAGCGAGCACTCAGTAGAGCAAAACCTCCCTAAAAGGCCCAAAAACTTCATTATTTTTTTCCTTTTTTTTGTTACAGTATTGTTTTCTTGTGGAGTAAAACTCATATTTTTCTTATATTTTTTTCTTAATCGTTGCAGTTCAATTGTTTTCTGCTGTTGCCAGTAGTTGATAAACTCCCAGCACTTCTAAAAGAAGATCTCGAGTCCATTTTTGTGGATGATTTGGATAGCATATTTAATTTCAATCAACTTAAGCACTCACTTGACCAGAGAAAGAGAGAGATGGAAATTGAGTTGAAACGGGTATGTTCCCTTTATGAAATATATAATAAATTTAGTTTTGTTAAACCCTGCTATCTTATCTCTGTTTTTTTTTTAAATGAACCATTTTCTAAAGTTTGCATTCTATTTGCAGCTTCAGCGTCTAAAGGAGAAATTTAAAGAGATAAATGAGAAACTGAATTCTTACAACACCCAACCAAAATGAGCTTCAGTTATGCTCCCTAGTACCTAAGAAGGGGCGAGAATGTTGCTTTACCTGCTATTGTAGATTTAGAATCATCAGTTATTGTTAGGTTATGCACTTCTGGTATAATTTCAGGATTTGTTTTTGGGCTATGGTTTCGGGTGAACATTAGTAGTGTTCATATTTCCTCCGTATTAATGTTCTTAATGTTGCCGAGTTGTGCACATATCTTTTTTTTTTTTTCCTTTTATTTATATCTTTATGAGATTGATGTTAACCTTGTGACTTTGGTTTGGTTGGATATTATCAAATGTCATGTGTTTTTTTCTAGAAGTCGCATACTGATTACTGAGTAGTGGGAGTGATTAAAAGATAAGAATCGTATAAAAATTCTTAAAACACTAAATAAAGTCGGAACTTAACTATGTATTATGTATTATGTATTATGTATTAGTATATATAATAATTCATCGTTCATTTATTTCAGTCTATTCTTAAAATAAGAATTGAGCAAAACATACATGATGTATCATGCAGATCTCTCTCTACATGCAAAATTTATTTCGACGTTGAAATATCCTTGCACAAAGCATATTTACTAAATACACAGAAAAAGAGAAAAAAAATAAGAATGTTTGGGACCATAAAAATGTAAGAGAAAAAAATTTCCTCTCAACAATAATAAAGAAATTGTTGAGGCAAACTTCTAACTATAAGACATTGATTTATTTACTGAGAAGTATAATTAAATGGAACTATAACGATAACTTCACATGTTTTTCATTTAAACTACATGCATTTAAAAAAATAGTCCAACACAGTCAATGACTATGTTGTGTGCATGTTACAGTTTTGTTTGCGTTGACGATGGATGGTCTCAATAATTTAAGACTGTCAGGTCTCAGAAAACTATCCTCAACTCAGTTGGGTAAACATATCTTTTTTTTGGTCATGTAAAAGACATGCTCTAAATATTCCTGATGGTTTTGGAGCTATTAAGAACTGAAATGACGCTTTAAAATATAAAAGATAATAACGGTAAGGTAAATACTAGATAATGATACATTACAAACATCGTATAATTATTTTATAATTTCATGATAAAATATATCCCCTCTCCCCGTCCTCCAATTCTGTCACTCAACTCTCAACCAATTTCTAACCAACTTATCATATAATCACATCAATATTCACCGTTTATTTTGAGATCTTTTTTTTAATCAATATTCTCCGTTTATTTCGAGATCTTTTTTTAATAAAATAATAATCACATCAATATTCACCTTTTATTTTGAAATAATTTTTTAATCAATATTCACCGTTTATGTCGAGATCTTTTTTTTTTAATAAAATAAC
>CAXKVX010002711.1:0-22788 GCA_964058865.1 Eleocharis quinqueflora
TAATTGAAATATGTGTTCATACTAGTTGTTATAAGTCTTTTTTTGGCACTATTTAAAGTCTATTTTGCACAAAATGCATGGGATGCATACTAAATAAAACACGTGTTCAAACTAAATATAGTAGGTGTTCATACCAGCTATTTCAAATATGTTTTTGCACTATTTGAAGCACTTTTTAAGAAAATTTGAGCAAAAAAATGTACACCATAAAAACTTAAAAACATGTTTTGGAGGCTTTAGAAGCGTTTTTCGGGGTCAAAAGTGCTCATACGCGCTAATAGGAGTTACGAGTCAAAGGTTACGACTGTTTGAAGATCAAACATTATTTTGTGCTTGTTTTTTTTTTGTCAACAATAACATTTAAACGATTAAAATGTGCACATACTAACTAATAATGTGGTCATACTAACTCCTCTGGTGGTCATACTAACATCTCATGTGATCATACTAACTTCTCAATTATTTATGCTAACTAAGGATGTATGTGGACATAATGGCTCTTCTGGTGGTCATATTAAATAAAAGATGCAGTCATACTAACCTCTTAGGTGGTCGTACTAACTGCTCAAGTTCTCATGCTAAAGATGTGGTCATAATAGCTCCTCTAGTAGTCATACTAAATAAAATAGATGGTCATACTAACCTCTCATGTGGTCATACTAACTAAGGATGTGATCATACTATCACCTCTGGTGGTCATACTAAATAAAATAGGTGGTTGTACTAACCTCTCAGATGGTCATATTAACTGCTCAAGACATAATACTAACTAAGGATGTGATCATACTAGCTCATATGTTGGTCATACTAAATAAAATAGGTGGTCATACTAACACCCAGAATGTTCATACTAACATTCACGATGTTCATAATAATTTTTTAAGTGTTCATAGTAACATTCAGGATGCTCATACTAACTTTTCAAGTGTTCATACTATTTCACAAGTGCTCATACTAACATTCAGGACGTTCATACTAACAACAAAGATGTTCATACTAGTTGAAAAATGTATTCGTAATACTAAAACAATATATTAGATGCACATTTATATTTTCATTTTTCTCTTTCTCTTTCTTTCTTTTGTGAAAAAGATAACAACCATTGTGAATACGAAGAAAGTCAGATGCGGTCTCAAGGTCGTTCGTTGCCTTTCGTCTTCGTCCTCAGATTTGCCATCATTTTCTCGTTCTTAGATCTGTCGTTACTTTAAACATTATTTTCGTCTTTGACAGTTTTCTCGTCATTTCTAACAAAAAGAAAGAACGATAAAAGAAAAAGAAATAAGAAAGATGCAGTTGGAAGAGAAAAAATAAGTATAAAAAAGGAATAACACAAAATTAGAATAAGAAAAAAATAGAAAAAAGAGTGGGAGACGGAATCGAGAGAGAGAAAATTGGAAATTAGAAGATTTTCTCTTTTCCTTTTAGCAACTTTTTATTTGATTAACAATTGATTAATAAATGTTAGAAGTCAAGTCTAATAAAAAATAGTTTTCTAAAATTAAGTATATTTTCTTAAAAGTATGCAAAAATTATACTATAAAATAAAATTATTATTTACCTTCCAACCTCACAATCTCTCCATTAATCTAATCTAATTCTAGCTCTGTTCCATTCGGATTGAATCGAGATTCTCTGCCGCGCAACACATTTCGTATAAAATATCAGGTTCGTCTATTTTGAATCAAAATTCATATTTTCACCAATTTATAATATTTAACTCCTCCTACATCATATTGTGACAGTCGAAACATCATATTGTGCAGTAAATTCAAATCGTCGAATTCGTGCTGCGCAACAAAATATTCGGACCCATTCGGATTTAATCATTCCATAAAATGAAAGATCTCCAAAATAAACTAGCTTTTCGACTCGCGCTCCGTGCGAAAAAAGTAAATTTTAAATTTTCGTATTGTAATAATAATATTTTTTTTAAAAAAATTTGAGAAAAAATATGATGAACAGTAAATTTACTGTATCGTGAACAGTGCGAGGCAGGAAAAATTCTAAAAATATAATGAACAATATTTTTACTGTAGAAATTAGCAGTACTCTCAGATCGGAACATGAGTATATTAGATTATCACATATCCAACATCTAGGAAAAAATATTTCAAAAATGAATATCTTAAAATTTTCCGGAACTTTCCAGAAACATTTTATTTCTTTACGTGTCAATCGGATCCTATCACTCCTAAGATGGCAAACAAGAGGTAGAAACGAGGTATATCTAATATTTAATTCCTTGTGCATGGGACCTAGACACCTAGTTTTCTTCTTATAGCAATAAACTTTACCAAATCAAGGGGGAAAAAAATATAGAAACGAGGTCTCGAATCTGTGATTGCTCGTGCATTGTCTCCCAACTCCAGACACTCTAAACAAATCACAGGAAACTAATAATGGTGAACACTGTTTCGTTTAAGATGAATAAAAAAATGAATTTGTTTCCTCTGTGTTACTGTTCTGTTCTCCATGTTGTGAGGTAGAGAGGCGATCTGATTCGGAATATAATTCACAGGAATAGTTTTTGCAGAAGAGATGATATCAAGATTCGTGCTGAACTGTTCAAGTTTTGACAACTCTGTTGGATACTTCATCGAATGTGAACCCCAAAAAAGGGTAAAAAATGTAATAAAATTACAAAAGAAGCCCAAAGGAAGAGGTCTTTAGAGGTGACTTTAATACTAATCAATAATTGGAGAGCGTTTATTTTGAATATTACATATCAGATGTATCAGTTAAAAAGTCATGAAATACAAATTTATATATTACAAATTAAATGATAAATAAGAGATTTAAAGGTATTTTCTCATTAAACATATTAACAAAGCTAGCTAGCTAGATGAGATTAAATTGTTAACATTTGGTTCTACTGAAATAAAAAAAAGAAGAAGAGAAGAGGTGTCACAAAGGGCATGGATTAATTTAATCCTGGCTTCAGATGCTAACAGAGCACTATTTAGAAAAAGAAAAATCAAAACATTACCATTTTGAAACGATCAAAATTTGAAACACTTTGAAAACTACTGGAGAGCTACATCTCTTTTCTTGGGTTAACCTGTCAAAATCATATAGATTGGCACAATATGAAATTAAAAAACATTTAAATCAAATGAGATACTTTTAGAACAGCTGACAATGATGCACCTTATCAGTATATGATGCTGAAGTACATGTTGATTAAACCGTGAATATGACACATTTGGTCACAATTGTATGACGGAATTTTGCAATACCAGAAAGAAATTATCAAAAGATAAACATATCCTGGATGGTGATAGATTCTGGAATTACTTCAATTAGATATCTAGCTAGTTGAGAAGCAAGTAATGGATACATCATATATTTCTTGAATTGAAATGAATTCTTTACACATACACTTTTATTATTATTTAATTGAGTCAATATTTAAAAAAATCATCATTTACCTGATCATTTGTTAACTTGTTGACTTGCAGGTGGCAGAACACAACTAGGAGGTGGTACTGTACCACTAGGTTGCATAGTTGCATGACTTGGATGCAGCATCTGAGCCCCATATGGATAAAAGCTCATTCCCTGCACAGAAAAAAATATTTCATTTCAATACCCAAAGAGTTTTATCCTCTTTTCGACACAAGTGGTACATTTTTCAACTGATTTTTCATCTGTAATTTGTTTCTATCTGGTCCAATATATGTGGATATCTTATTTCTCTCTCTCTCCTAATGGTACCACTATATCAGAGCACATAAAAAACTCAAGGTCTTGAAAGAAACAATTCAAAATTTATGAGTGTGTAAATGCTGTTTGCTGACTTTGAAGACAGACCAACTACACCCAAGTGCATATATAGTAACCTTTTACTTAATTTACCAAATATTTGGTACCACGATGGTTTTCTGATACCAGTGCTCGGTATATTATTGGTGCTTATGTAACTAGGTCTAGAAGAGAACAGATTAGGTTACCTGCGAATGGGGAAGTTGCAACGGATTAAGTCCCAGCATACTTGGCATTTGGTTTGCAAAACCTGGTGCAGCCAAGGTAGGCGATGCGTAAAGAGGCGCCTGATTGATTGCCGGAGAAACAGAGGGAACCGATTGATTCAGGAAAGGGAGCCTAGGCATTGGTAATGACCCGTGTACCGGTGGTATGTGTGGCATTGTCGAGGCCATGCCTAAGCCCATCCGGGACATATAGTGGTGTACTGTCGGAAACATCATAGGCCCCATTCCACCACCCATCCACATCATCTGAAAATTGAATGTTCTTTAAGTTCTTTAAATAAAATGTTCAACAGGCTTTAATTAGCTTGTCTCCTATATTATTAATTATTTATGTTGGCCAATGTTTTTAATTCTAAACAGTTATTAACGGAAATGTTTTTGTTAATCAGTTGGTTGCTATGACAAATTATGGCAGGACCTAGAATATTATGTTTTTTATGATCTTACCTCAATAGTGATTTATTGTTCTTTGTACTTTATACTTAATAATGATGAGTAAACAGTGATATCTGATTCGAAAAGAACCTGAACTTGAAGTTGAAGCGACTTCAAGTACTCTATGGCCTCATCCAACATGGAAGCTTTATCAGTCTGAAAAATTAAATGTTCCACCTATTAATCTATAATCTAATTTAACAATGACATAAAGGGAGGAATATGGACATATGATTAAAATGATGATATGTATTTTATTTTTTAAATGCCTCTGTGCATTAAGTGCTTAATAGGCTTCAGACCACCTTCTGATGCCATGTTAATTTGTTGCCTCTCTAAATAATTGAAGTACTTACAATTATTGGGTTTTCATTGTTTGAAGAAATGAATTATGGCAACAAAAAAGGGCCAATAAGGCATAGTTCAAAATGCTTATCTTGTGCACCCCAATAACCCCAAATCATATAAATATGTTGCACATGAATACAGAAATAGCGCATCTCCTATAACCCACATAAAGACATTTTTCGAGTGACTAACCTTGTTGCAATGAGGTATCAGCTCTTGCAATGCCTTCATCTTTTCATTTATCCTATCTCTTCTTCTCTACACAAGAGGAGATTAAAGATCTTCACCACAATTGAACTGCCACCATGACTTGTACTAAAAAATCTTTGTAAGAACTAAAATATATGTTTTACCCTCTCAGAGAGATTATGAACCTCAGCTGCCCGACTTCTACGAGTTTGGCCAGGCCGTTGTCCGGGCTTGCTTGCCCCATTAGATTCATTATCCATATCATTTGCCTATTTTGTAAATTATGGTAAATAACTGACCTAATTAGAGAGATATTTGACTAATTTCACCATTAAAGATATGTATATTGATTTCGCTATTGTCATAGACAGAACAAGCTAAGCTTATGTAAAAGTTGGTAACTCAAAATATTTTTTACTTTATTTGTAAGTGACAATTTACTGACTCGTCGGTGCAATGTTAAATTGAGTCGAGAAAAAGCAAAATTGCCCCAAAGAAAACAATAAAACGGACAATTAATGTTTCTAGTTCTGTTTACCTCACAATGAAGACTAGCAGACTCATCTAAATCCCTTTCTTTTCTCTTATTACTCTGAGTTCCAGTGCTTTCCTGTCCTGTTCTCCCATAACTGCACTCAGATGAGTTGTAACTAACAGTTGCATCAAGTCCACTTGCTTGTAATTTTTCCACTGGTACGTCTCCCTTCACAGCGACATTACTTTCGCAAATGCTCGAACCAATCGTCGCATATGAACCATCTCCTTTGTCCATTGAATCCAACCTTGGCTGCTTCGGCAATCGTGTGATCCCCTGGCTTGATTTAGGAGGCGGCATTAGTAAATCCTGGTTCAATTTGTCAGTCGTGTAAGTCGAGTTCGATGCATTTGCCGGTACTTCAGAGAAGAACTCCGAGATGAAATCCTTTTCAAACGACTCGTCAATATCGTATGGAAACCACGATGCAGTTTCGTTTTCTTGGGTTAATTGGGTTATTGAATTGGTTGATTTTTGAGTGACTTCGAGATTCTTTGCAAATTGTTTCGGCTCGCTAGACGGCGCCGGTGGCTTCCTGGTTGTCTGGCTTTGCATGACCACATGACCGTTTTGCCACAATAGCTCTATAAGATCATTATCACCACTGGAGAAAAAAAATAAAGAATGAACAATAAAGTTGATATTCAAACAAAAACGAAAGCAGAGAGAAAGATTTGTAATGAAGAATTGAGAATATTTTTACCTAATTGGCATCTTTTGGCTTGAAGTGGTGGTGTTCATATCCCAAGTTGTTATTTCAAACTCGAATTTTTCTTTAACATAACCTGAGAAAAACAAGAGTAGAAAGTAAAAATAAAAATATAATTAAATTAAAAAAAAGGAACAATAAGTGCTAGAAACAAATTGATCGAAAACTATATTGCATCTGCTTCTGCACCATAGTTATGTCAATATGCTGTAGTCATAATAAAGAGAAGCAGTTTCAGGCTTTGACCCTTGCTTATTAAAAAAAAAGAATAGGGAAAAGGCAAAAGAGCCTTTATTAAACTAAACTTAATTATACTTAAAAAACTAATTGTAATTTCAAGCCAACAAAGAAGAGTCAATAACATGGTCCAGTGTAATAATTTATTTCCAGTTTACCTCTGTTAATTGAAATATCAAATCCTTGCAAAGGGTTAAAAACAAATAAGAGGAGAAGGCAATTGATTTCCTAATGAAAATTTATTAGATTTTTGGCCTGATTCCTCCAAAAAAGAAAAGAAAAATAGCACAAAACAACTGAACATAAATTCAAACTTTACAAATTTTGTTTCATTTTGAGAAAAATGCGCTTAAAAAACTAAAGACGAATAAACTGAAACTGTGAGGAAAGTTTATGTTTAAAAAGCAAAGACAACTCATGATCAATACATGTCAAAGCAAAATCCAGCAAAAGAGAATCAATAATCCAGCAAAATAACCAAACAAAAAGGAAACAAAGAAACCCTACCTAACTCTTTTTTGAATGGTGTAACCTTACCTAAGTTGGGCTTGTTTTCTTTCCTTTGCGTTCTCTTTATTTTTCTCAAGCTTGAAGAAGAAAGAATGATTGAACAAATTAGTTGCGCTTGAATTGACAAGAACCGCCAGTTTTATCCACAGTACAGCATCGACTTGGAGAAGATAGAGTTGGAATCCTCTCTGCAATTTCTGAAATCACACACCTGTGCAATATTTATTCGATTGACTTTGTTCTACCAAAGTACCAAGTGGGTAGAGTTCTAATTTTACCCACCCGGGTCTGTTCGCCCGCAGATCTGCTCGTGCCCGACCCGTTTCGTGGGTCAAATTCGATCCGACCGTGTTGGCGGATCCACAGATCTAGTACGGGTCGGGTAGGCCCAAATTCTCCAGACTCATGACCACCCGTGCCCACTCGAACCCGTGCCTGACCCGCCCCAAGACCCGCCATGTGCCCGACCCGTGGACCTGCCCCCCAGACCCGCCATACCCGACCCGTCGGATCCAACCCGTGACAGACCCATATTCCCTCTATTTCACCTTTTGTCATCTTTATTTCAACTTTTATCAAATCAAATAAAAAAAAATCGAAAAAAATCGAAAAATATTAAAATAATTAGCAGATTTTTTTTTTAAAAAATCCAAATTTTCACCATCTCTATAAATACACCACTACCCTCTTACCTTCTCCATAAATCAATTATCATTATCTCTCATTTCTCAAATTCTCAAATCAATTCTCAATTCTCATTTCTCTCAAAATTTTAATTTCTAAATTTATAAGTTATTAAGTTATAATACATTTAGATTTAATTAAGTAATCTTAGATATTTAGTTAATTTACATTTATTCGGTTCGGCGTCAAGAAGAAACAAAATTTTGACATTCTTTCTTGCAACTTCTACATTATTCAAAGGTAGATAAGATTTAATTTAGATTTTTAGGCTTCAATTTTTGCATTTCTTATTTTTAACTTATCTTTTATTTTTGCATTATTTTTTTCGTAATTTTTATTTTTTTATTACATGGCTGGAAGAAATTCCGCTTACTTGTTTAATTTTTTTATATTGGCATCGGTCATTACCAGAGCTTTTTATTTTTTTATTACATGGCTGGAAGAAATTTCACCTACTTGTTTAATTTTTTTATATTGGCACTGGTCATTACCAGAGCTTTTTATTTTTTTATTACATAGTTGAAAGAAATTTCGCTTACTTGTTTAATTTTTTTTATATTGGCACTGGTCATTACCAGAGTTGTTTATTTTTTTATTACATGGCTGAGAGAAATTCCGCCTACATTTTTACTTTTTTTATTTCATAGTTGTTTATATTCATAGTTGTTTTTTGTTATTATTTTAGATATGACATCTCCTCCTAACTTTGTTGACGAACTCGCACACAGGATTAGTGTTGAGTTTTTTGGCAGGAAGCCCGTCGCACAATATGCAAACACTAACCCTCAAACACTTCCTGAGTATTATTATCAACAAAATGCAAGCATAAACCCACCTCCACGACATGCAAACCTCCCGTTATACCCTAATCATCCCTACGTATCACAAGAGACCGTTTCACAGACTCAACTCCCTTCGTTCACACCAATGACTGAACCCACACAACCTCAAATGCCAACAACAAATATGACCTCGTCTGTCGACAAAATTGTCCCCCATCGTCAGAGCCATCACCAGATATCCAAGAAGCGCAGGTAGAGCCGTCACAGAAGAAGAAGAAGAGGAAAACAACCGTGCCCAAATACGATGCAGAATTGTGGCGTTACTACGAAACAACAAAGGATGCAAGCGGAACTGTTTTGACTTTACGGTGCAAGGTAAAATGATAGGCAGGTTATTTCACTTACAAAAAATCTAGTGGTTTAAGTTCATTCAAAAATCATGCTGACAAGCATGCTGAAAAAGGTGAGGAACTACCTGACCAACGGTTAGTGCAAAACAATATTAACACAGACGGTTCGAGAACCTTGGCCAAATATGATGAAAAAAGAATGTTAAGTGAATTTGCCAAATATATTGCCCAAAAAGAACAACCAATTAGTATAAGTTGTTGTTATAGTTTTGCCAGATTAATGATAAAAGGTTGTGACCAAGTATTGTACAAAAATTTCACCATCGCAAAATGGTGGAAGAAATCAAGAAACAATACTTAGAAAAGAAAAATGAACTGTTAGGCATTTTTTGTTACGCCCACTATAATGTATCAATCACATCTGACTGTTGAAGAGCAAATAAGCATGATTTATGATATTTTTGTATTACAACACATTATATTGATGAAAATTAGCTTTTGCAGAAACGAGTTCTATGTTTTCGTAATTTGTATTTTCCACACAACGCACAGGTTATTTATCAAGCCATAATTAATGATTTGCATGAATATAATTTAAAAAGAGATTTAGAAAACAAGATTTTTTTTTCAATTTTTTTTACAATGCTAGCAATAATATTAAATCTATTGAGTAAGATTTTTTTCAATTTTGTTTTTTCAATTTATTCAAATAAAATTAGAAAACAAGAATTTCATGCATTATGTTCACGTTTGGGTTTGAGTAAGTTGATGGTTTCATGGGATGTTGATACCCGTTGGAACTCCGCATATAGAATGTTCCTTCGTTGTTTTCTGTATAAGCACGCAATAAATGAAATGTTGCGCAACTCAACTGACAGGATACAACTGATGCTCATCGTGGTAGAAATTGAAGGACTTTTTCCAGGTTTTTTTTCAATGCCACCATCAAACTTCCATGCTCGTACAGACCATCAGCATAAGAGTTGCTTCACCATCTGTACACCATCACAAAGGTACGTAATCTCATTCTCGACCTATATCTATTTTTGAAATAATCATCATTTTTTTTGCATCAATCTATTCATCCTCTTGTAACTTTTTTTTTCAATTCTCATAAGTCTATCGTCAACTTGAAGATGCAGAAGAGCTTGATCGTAATTTAACTCCTATCGTTGATGCAATGAAAGAGAAGTTTCTCAAATACTGGGAGGAAGTACCTCCTATCACCATTATCGCGAATTGTCTCCATCCGGCCTTCAAGAAGAAGTACACCATAAGATTGCTTCAGAGGTACAAGAAAAATCTGAACTTATCATATGATACATCGGAAGCTGAAGTAAATGCTTTATTCGACTCTATGTTCGACATTTACAATGCTCGACATATCTCAAGTACGACTACTACGACACCTCACACACGAAGGTATGAATGCAATATATTTAATTATTTACTAAATTTTGAACTCACATTATACCATATTACTTAATACTTATTAATTAGAATTATTTTTTTTATTACAAATAGAAACAATAGTTCTTCGAGCTTGCTTAGCGAGCTACAAGATGATGGACCTCAAATGCTCAACACCAATGAATTGTTGAGCTACTGTTTGGGAAGCCTTGAAGACGACGACATCGACATCCTGTACTGGTGAAAGCGACATTCCGGTGCATATCCAGTGTTGGCAGCGATGACGCGCGATGTTTATGCAGTGCCTGTGTCAACTGTACCTGCTGAATCATGTTTCAGTTCAGCAGGTAGAATTTTGACCGACAAACGCACCAAGTTGGGTGACAAAACGTTTCGAGCAACTTGTGTGTGTGAAAGATTGGATTGATGCCGAAGAGCATAATCAACACGGTCCTAGTCCTCATGGACTCACATCTCTTGTCACTCAAGAAAGTAGTAATATGTCAAAAAGTCCTAACGCTGGCGATGATTCTAACACTCCGCTGTATGCAGAAGACGATGATTTGTGGTATTTGAGCAATGATTTCATGCGTGCTTTATATTATGTTTTTATTTTATTAATTTTGAAGCTTTTTATTTTTATCACATTTTTTGGAAGAATACTAACAAAAAAAAGTTAGAACTCCGCCTATATGACTACACGTAGTCGGTCCTAAGCCCGAAATAAAGGAGGAGGGTAACTTTTAAAATTTTCAATTATTTGAAAATTTCAAAATATTATTTCATAATTTTTTGACATTTTTTCATATTTGATTGCAATTGTTCAGATTTTTTTGGAGTTTTTAGTTTTTTTCGAAATTATTTAAATATTATTCGATTTTAAAAATAATTATGAATAAAAATGACATAATTATAAAATATTTTATCAAATAGTTCATACAATTATTTCATAATTTTTACACATTAATTCGGATTTTTTGGAATTTTTTTGGATTTTTTTTAAGTTTAATTCACATTTTTCCTAAATTAAAAAAAATAGACTGATCCGAACCCGACCCGACCGGCTTTATCACAGGTCGGGTTTGGAGTTTTGAAGTTCGGACCAATGGAGACTCGCCCCGTTGGACCCGTGAATGCGGTGTACCCGTGGATCCATGAATCCGGACGGATCGGATCCACGAGAACACTACAAGTTGGCAAGTAAATGCAACTCGGTTTTTCCAGTCATAGATACCTTAACTATAAATGGACATGAATAAAATAAAATGGACACTTCACCATAAATGAAAGTTCAAATTAATTTTGTAGAAAAGTCAATCAGAAGATTTTATAACTTGTGTTTAGTTTTGAAATTTTAATTTTTTTTTGAAAAAAAAATTGACTCGTTGTTACGGAAAAAGTTATGCTGACATCTAATATCTAAATTGTAAAAAGA
Source organism: Eleocharis quinqueflora (assembly GCA_964058865.1). Lineage (NCBI taxonomy): Eukaryota > Viridiplantae > Streptophyta > Magnoliopsida > Poales > Cyperaceae > Eleocharis > Eleocharis quinqueflora. Next base: position 11,617 of record CAXKVX010002711.1, read on the forward strand.
AATCAAGTTGATTCACACATTTTGATTAAACGATGAAGTTGGTTCTAAGTTCCATTTATACTAAATTAACATTTGAATTTTTTGAGAAAAAGGATCCAATTTGATTTTCTATTTTGAAGTCCGAATCAAATATATACATAGAAATTAAAATTCAAGTCTAATTTATTTTATAAAAAAAACTAAATTCTATAATGTTCCCAAAAATTGATATATAAGTCTGATAAAAAGATATTACATGAAAAGGAAAAAAATATAACACTATATTATATGCTCCAATATCCTCCAAAAGTGTTTTATTTTTCTTCCAACTTTAAAAAAAGCTAAATCAGTATTGTACAACAATAATCAATTGTGTAATGATCTTACACTGAAGGGTGCGTTGAGCATTAATAAGTATATATGTACATTAAAATATATATAACAAATAAATTAAAAAATCAAGACAATTATCGATGACTATTAATTGCATTTTGACTCGATTAAAATACCGTGAGAATTGAATATCATGAACTATTAATCCATTAATTAAGAGCAACTCCGTGAGAATTGCATTTCAGATCTGTTAAATTTGAATATTTTTTTTTTGTGTAAGAGAACTCGTTATTATCTTGACATTTATTATTTTTTAAATGCTTTTTACGAGATCACGAGTTCACATAAGCTCGAACTTGTGATTTCTTAGAAATCTGCTTCAAAAAAGAAAAAGAGAAAAACAAAGAAAAGAGAAGGAAGAAAAGAAAAAGAGAGTAAAAATTACACTCCAATCAGGGGCGGATTCAGAATTTTCGTCAGGTGGGTAAGATTTATAATTTTTTTTCAGGGGCGGCAAAATTACACAGATTTTCAAATATACATAGTTATTTCGCAAAAAAATTTGACAAATCACACGAATACACTAAATTATTTTGCAAATTGTTTTTTCAGGGGGGGCGCTTGCCCCCCTGCATACACATGCATGCGCCCTGACTCCAATTAATTTGAAAAATAATAAAATTCATTATTTGAAGAAAAAATTAACCTCAGAAACATCTCTATTCATTGACATCTGTAAAGCAAGTAAAATTAAAGTTTTCACCTAACATTTTCTTCCTTCTATTTCTAAATTAAGTTCCAGAGCACAACTTAGAAGTTATTAGATATCACTAGCACTAGCAGGGGCGGATTCAGGATTCTCGCCAGGGGGTTCAAGATTTACGGTATTTTCCAGGGGTTCGAAATGATGGTTATTCTTAGAAAAAAATTATTTTACATGGTCATTTATGCAAAAAAAAATTCAAATATATGGTCATTTTTTAATTTTTTTTAAAAATATATGGTTATTTTTGAATTTTTTTTTTCCAGGAGGTTCAGCTGCACCCTGCTGCAAGGTGGCTCCGCCCCTGATCACTAGACTACTAAAGTGTTTGCAAATTTGAATAATATCCTCATTTCAAAATGTTACAATTGAGCAAAGCATCCACATAATAAATCGACGCCTATTGACACAGGAAGTTCATAAAAATTCCATGGATTGCAATATCTGTGAGATTACAGAGTAGAGCAACGGCAGGAAATAAGGCGCTTACTTTGTTGTGTTTATTGACTTATTCAATGGCATTCGGTGCAACAAGTTATAACACCTTTTTTTTTTCACTTGCATCTCGTTTTAATAGTTGTTACACAGATTGTCTACTAATATATGACCACAGAGAAAGAACAAATGAAGAAAGGATAAGTCGGTAAGGGCATAAATGCAATCATTGTCGTATCTTGTAAGAGTGCTATACTTTTGGTTTCATTTTTTATTTTATTTTTACATTGTGTGATTGGGAATTTACTACTTGAACCAACTTTCCGGGAGCACAATATTTTTATTTGTCTTTGCCTTTTCTTTTAAATAAAAAAGCTGCGGCGCATACCTGAATTATAACTAATTAATGTTTTTTTTAAATTATTTTATTGTACCATTTTGCATAAACTATCGTATATGCAGAAGCGTATTTAGAATTTTCATTAGGATGGATGAAGATTTAGGATTTTCAGCTGATGAGGGCAAATTTGAATCATAAGTTTTGTTTTTTAAATTTTTATGAAAATCATAGTTTTAGAGGTGTTTTTTATTCTTAGAATAAAATATTTTTTATTTTTTATTTTTTCCAAGTATAAGCATATTTTTCATAATAATTTTGATAAATGTATAAATTAAAGGTATATTTTTAATAGTAATTTGTCAGGATGAATTGTTTGATCCATCCCGCCTCCGTGTAGATCTGCCACTGCAAATATTGTTGGTCAGTCAATTGGATCCAAAAGAAAAACATTTCATATTAATTTACAATATCACATCTAACTGGGTATTTTATAAATAAATTGGCCGTCATACCAAAATCTCTCTTTGTGGTCAATTTGATAATTTAAGAAAGTAAGTGTTCAAATTAATGTTTTCAAAGATTTGTTGATTACTTGATGTAAAATAATTGGCTGAGAGTAAAAAAGCTTGCACCAATCTTTTATATAAGTTATAAGTTACGAGAAACAGATCAGCTGTCATTATTTCGATGGCAGCTCGCTGCCATTGAGTGACTGACAAGTGAGACCCACAAAATAATGAGACCTTCTGGATCAAATCACAGCCATTTAGATTGAAGACAACGACTCAGATTTAATGACAGCAAAATAATGATAGAAAAATAATGACAGCAGACGTGAATCCATAAGTTACATATATTTTTCTATCATTATTTTGGTAATTGGCCAACAACAAATATTTTGGTCATTATCTATTTTTTCCCTCAATTTTTCGAATATCCTTTCTTTATTAATAGCGCTTCTCCTCTAGAAAATGAGCATGCATTTGTAACCACAAAAGAGATCTTTTGTGTAATTGTGGCCACATATTTATCTCGGCCTAGATTCTTTGTTGAGATTTGAAATACAGGCCCAGCAAGTGTCACCAATTGTTTGTTTGATTGGTGCAGGATGGATAGGGTTGTCAAACACGCGAAACGGATATGAAATATGATCGTTTCGTTGGTCCATGAAACAAAGAAAAAGATTTTGATTAATTTTTGTACAGTACAAAACGTGAAATTTTATATAAAATGCACTGAAAAAAAGAAATTTAGTTTTCATTTTAATATTTCGTTTCTAAAGCAAAAGAAAAAATTCGTTTCGTTAATTGTTTCGTTCAGGTAAAACGAAATGGTTTTAAACGAAAATTTTCGTTCTGTTGTTGACAGTCGTAAGTGTGGACCTAGTATCGATACCGAGTTTTTGCAGTATTTCATGAATTAATAGGCTATGGTTTTCGTATAATGGATAATGGATAATATAATATTATAGTGTGATCTTCGTTGCTATATATATTACTTCCATATTTTTATTTTAATTACATAAAGTACAGTTTATTGCAATCATATATATATTATGAGGAATGGGATCTGGTGCTGCGCGGGACGGTGTAGTGCAGCATCAGAATCGTTCGATTTTTACTGATTTGCATCAAGATTCGTGCCAAAGTATAAAGGCTTCCTGATTTTCATCTCTGACGGTCGATCGCGAAATTGGCGGTCGATCCGGACCGTCCATCTGCTGTAGCGCGGTACTGCGGTACACGAGATCCGGATCCATATTATGATGTCTCTTGCTTTTTGTTTTTATATGCCAACGTTGTACATGTATAATAAAGTATAATATAGTATACTATTAGTCTGTTATAATTAGGAATACTATGAATATTCCTTAATCTAGTGCATGTTGATGTGTTAACAATGTGAAATTGTTGTCCGCAATTGCAATTTGTTTGCAAGGCTTATTATAGGATTGGGAAGGTAAAACATATAAGAAAATTGAATGTATTTCTCAAATTGTAGAAGGAAACGAATTGCAGGGAAATACTGTCTGGAATTATTCGAAAGATAATTGCTAAAATTTGATGTGGTAGAAAGAATATACTTATTTTGTACACTCTCTTTGCAAAGTCAAATTATTCTTCGTGATAAATTGACTGAGTTTGAATTTTTTGTAAGTGCAGTAATTTTGATGTGAAGACATTTATTTAGGATCCGTTTTATACTCTTGCACATCATTGAAGCTAACGTGCAGACACATTTTTTTTTATACTATTTTAATTCGACATACAGACACATATCTATCTTTATACTATTTTAGATAACAAAATTTCTCTTATGTTTTATTCCGAATTGCACATTCTCGTTCTTATTCAAATATCCGAATTGCAGATTCTCGTCGTTATTCCTCGAATTGCATCCTTTCATGATGTTTTGAAATAATAAAAAAGTATGGATAAAAGTTAAAATTCGGAATACTTTCAAATAAGGGTTCAAATAACATTGTTGCATGGACCCTATGACACTCTCCGATCAGGGGCGGATGTAGGTACGCCCAGGGGGGCAAGTGTCCCTCCTGAAAAAAAAAGTTTGCAAAATAATTTAGTGTATTTGTGCGATTTTTCAATTTTTTTTGCGAAATAATCATGTATATTTGAAAATCTGTGTTATTTTGCCTCTCCTTAGAAAAAAATTATAAATATTGCCTCCCCCTGATAAAAATTCTGAATCCGCCCGTCTCCGATTGAAGTTTGCTATTCTCCTAGTAAAATATTCATTATCTGTTTTCATTTTATATTCACAGATCGTTTTGAATAGAACATTGTATATGTATTATGTTATATAATATTTTTTTACTGTGTTTTTTAATTCTTTGTATTTACGTTTATTATTAGTTCTGCTTTAATGAATAAGAAAAGAAGCACATCATTTACAAAATGTAAAATATAAATTGCCGATGAAGTCGGATCCTCCAAAGCGGTGCTCTCGAGCTTAATGAAAATGAATGAATGAGCAAATTGAAAGGTCACAAATTTGTAAAAATGAATAGAAGAGTTGCTTTCATTTTTATTCTCTTATCTATTCACCTAGCAAATTTAACCTCGAGAGAAAGTGAAAAGAGTTCATTTCTCTTCTTCCACATCCTCTCACTTTCGTTATCATTCTCTTAAGCATAACCTAAGATACTCTAATCTAAAAATGATTAGCGCAACTGCAACTGCAACCGCAACCAGACCAATCGCGGCCTCGCGGTTAGGGTTGTCAATGGCCGCTCAAAGTAATTTCTTTCGTTTAACGAAACGGTTAACGAAAATATATTATTTTGTGATCGTTTGTTTTATAGTTTCGTTTATGACTATATATTGTTAGAATCATTTTGTTTCTACAGAAAAATGATAATGCTGAGAGAATGTGATGAGAGAGAAGATGGATGATTGCTCGAAAGAGAAGATGAAGAATTTGAGTCTTATGTATGATTAGAATCGTTTATCATCGGTTCCTGATTTGCTTTAGTACAATGAGAAAGGAGATGGTTGAAGAGTGAAGGCTAGAAGTTCGATCGTTTTGATTCGTTCCCGTCGTTTCGATCATTTTCTTTAACGAAACAGTTAACGACGTAAAATATCTTAATGTTCATTAAACAAAAAAGGTTAACAAAACTATTATCTTTCGTGATCGTTTCACAAATTTGACGATATAGAGGCGGATTGATTTTAATTTTGAAGTATTGAAACGAACGATTTAAGTACAATCAAACACACGGCTGATAGGAATTATTTTAGAAATATGAATTCCACCGCGAACCCAACCCAGCACACCAATCTCTGTAACATCGGAATCTTTGTGATTTGCCACATGACGTGTACCAGATATCAAACCAGATCTTCTACTGCGCAGCACAAAAACTGTGCGTGCTGTGCAGTAAATTTCAGTTTTTTTATTTGCATCGAGATTCGTACAAGCTAAACTTTATAATATCAAACTCTTAGAATTAAATCTGAGCCGTCCGTAACCTACAGCACAAAAAATCATGAACGTTCTTTAGTGCTGCGCCGCAGAGAATCCCTTCCACCAGATATGCTATGAGCCTACGACAAAAATGGAAATGAGAGTGTATGGAACTATGGATCATGATCAAACACTTTGAAATTTTGTCCTTCGTGTACACTAATTTTTTTAGTGGATTATGTTTTGCTGAAAAAAAATATGCAACTTTTATAGTTGTAGAAAGTTAAATATGAGAATATTTATGTTTTAGAGGATAAATATGATAGTTGTAATCTTGGACTGGTAAAAAGTATTATTTAAATATTTACAAGGATACATATGAAAGATTGATATTAGAGAAGCATAATATAATATTTTAAAATTTAGAGAATATAATATGTAATTTTGATACCTCGAAGGGTATATGCAAATTTATTACCATAGTTTTAAAGGCTAATTCTGCTTTGAATCAAAATTAATTTGATTGCACTATTTGATGCAAAATCAATTTTATTTCAAAATTATTGATGACAATCAATAATTATAATTGATTTGTGTTCTAAATTTTTTTTTTTACGGTAAAAGACTCACTCTGGTTCAAAATATGATGAAGTTTGTGTAAATTTTCATAGTCTGCTATTATTTCACCGCTATCAAACAATTTTAGGAATGCAAAAACTAGGGGTGTAAATGGATCTGGTTGGTCAGGTTTCGTATAGATTTTTAACTTGTTAGATGTTTTTTTTTGTTGTAGTATTTTCAACTCGTAACCAACCAACCAAAATTAAAATCATCCCATTCATATTTTATTTTGCCGGTCGAGTTTTGCGTTTTCGCGAATTTCACAAACTTCAATATTTCACGTAATTTTTTAATGATAAAAAGTAAAAGTAACAATTGAAAATAATTTAAACAACACATTGATGTCAATTCATACTAAACATTAAAATTAAGAAGTTTGACAAAAAAATATACACGTAAGTTTGTGATGAAAATCGAATAAAAAAACTTTATTACTAACAGTATAATTGTCTAATTAAATATATAAGATCGAGTCGGATTTCACCCACGTATTATTATACAATCTGTACCCACATATTAGATGTCGGATTCAACAAAATAAACACTATAACCAACGATAAAAATTAAAATCCACATTTTCGGATTGAATTGGTCAAGTCAGTCGGATTAATCGGATGAAATTACACTCCTAACAAACAATAAATCTAATAGTGCTTTTAAAACAAATAAAAGATTTACTTCAATATTATTATTTGGTAACTTAACTGAACTAAAAATCGAAATACTATTTTTTAAATCCACGGTTATAATTTAAAGTTAATTTTTCCTTTAAGTGTGAAAGCACATCTCAAAAAATAAAATAAAAACTTCATCGATATTGACGTTTCACGTTTGGGTATTTGTCTCTTCCCATAGATATAACTTTTAGAAGAGATCAAGAGACATTGGGAAATCGAACATTTAACGGGATTGCAATTTAAAAAAAAATATATATATATATATATATATATATATATAAGAAGATTCTAGAAGGTTTCCAATTCAACAGTCATACAGAGAGCCGGACCAAACTCCAAAGCCCTGTGTTTGGACTGGATCTGGAACAACAGTTCAAGCGTTCGAGTCTCGGAAAGCTGCCGCAATCTGATGCTTAATTAAAGTCTGTATCTACTTTCTAGATTGGGAATTTTCTGGTACATTTTTCTTTTATAAAAAAGATGCGTCTCAATATGAATCGTCGCATTAAGATCAAATGTTTTTTATTTAATTATATAAAAATATTTCTATATCATATTATTGATAACTGAGTGCTCGATTTTAATCCAACAGATTAGATTAAGACGCACACTTATATGAAAAAAAAAAGTGCACTGAACGATAGTTGCCTTTGTAGATTGAGGCATAAAATAAAAAACTGCGGCGTGTAATACAGTATAGCTGTATAGGTGTTTCAGTTTCACAAGTTTTGTAATTGAATTCGTGTGTCATGTAAACGTTGGAACTAGTAAATGTCTGTCTTTTCTCTTCATAAACATAAATGTCTGCCATGCATGGAATTCGCTGGTATTAAAAACAATTTTGTCAGCTTTTGTAAGGGATCACCTGAAATGATTTCAATAAATAAATTATCCAATTTTGTAAACCCGGTGCACATTGATTTCAATTTTCAAGTTTCCAGCATTACATACCGCAAAAAGATCTGTCTTTCACCTGTCTATATAGATTATAGAACCTTCTTTATTATGTACTAAAGTACTAAACCACGTACAACAAGTACACGACATGAGTGCATCAAATTTTGAACTATACGCGACAAGAATGGATAATAAAAAAACAAAACAAAAATAAATGAGTTCACATCAGTTCCTTTCTCCATTGTTTGCTCCATTGATCTCTACCCAATTGTCTACACCCATAGACATTTTGGGCCATGTCATCATGGCCCAGTTGAATGCTTGGTTCAGCCCATCTAGCAATGAAGCAAAAGGAAGCTCTGGAGCAGCAGTTGTTGCTGGGAACGAGATCTTCTACCGCGCAACACCGACACTGTGCGTGTTGCGCAGCAAATTTCAGTCTTTGATTTGTATCAAGATTTGTGCAAGCTAAACTTTATAATATCAAACCCCCTTAAATCAAATCTGGACCGTCCGTAGATTACAACGCAGAAAATCTAGACCGTCCGTCGGTGCTGCGCGGTAGAAGAATAACTTCCGTTGTTGCTGTGCCTTGCATGGGAAATAATGGAAGAGGAAATGTAGTTGGGTACCATTTCTCAGATCTGATGGTTTCTGAGTTCCATGTGAATTCAGATGTAGGTGGTACAACATAAACTGGATGAGACTGGTACTGGTACTGGCCGGCTAGCATTAGCTAGATTTAACAAGAAAAGGATGAGGAGTGGTAGCATGAATTTGAAATCCATGGAAAGTATCAACTTAAAAGCGTTGTATATACGGTACTGTGAAGTAGGGAATTTAAAAGGTGTATTTAAGAGGAAATTTTAGAAGGTGTTAATTGAATTGTGGTATAGTGTAGTTGTGAATTAGGTAATAGGGCCAAAGGGGTTTCATTTTTCCAGTATGCTTTGTCACGTTCATTTCATTTTAGAGGGTATTTGTGGAATTGTGGTATAGTGTAGTTATGAATTAGGTAATGGTGATTTGTTCTTTAAAATGGTGACAATGACATCTTATGGGTCATAGTTAATTTTACTTGGGATGAAGTTGAAATGATTATTTTCCATTAATTATTGAAGAAAATCACTTCTTTTAAATAATAGAATCAAGTGTTTTCTCAGAGGGAAAGCTGCTCCAATCTTTTGTTGGATATGTGACCCAAAATGTTAGGTAACATCTTTTGAATTAACAAAAAAGGGGAGACGTTGAGCTCCACGTTGTTATTAAAAAAATAGAATCGATATTTTTTATTTTATTAGTTAAAATCTGACTTATTTGTAAACTTGTTTACATCCACGTAGTGTTGTGATAAAATTCGTACGGGTCAACTCGATCCGCGTCCGCCTGCCTCCGTCGTCCCCCCAAATCCGCCCGTATCCTTGTCAAGGACGGGTTCATATGGATTTAGGTCACCCTTCGAAGTTTCACCCATGGTAACTCGTTTCTTTCTAATCCGTCCCCGCCCGTGCCCGTGACCCATAACCCGCCCCAACCCGCCGTAACCTGTCCCAACCCATTCGTAACCCGCCCCCAACCCGCCTCAACTCGTGACCCACCCTTACCCGCCCCGTCCCAACCCATCCCACCCAACCTGACGGGTCAATGGACGGGTTGGATCATCACCCCAAATTCAACTCGTCCCAACCCTCCCTTTTTAACCCGTCCAACCCGTACAACTCGTACCCGAACAACTCGTGACTCGGGCAACCCGCGCCCGTGCCTGCCCATTTGGTCAACCCTATGCACGCATGTATTTGGTCAGGAGCGGATTCATCACTAAATAATAAATTATCGATATGCATTCTACAATCTAAGACCCACTTCTTCGTGACACATATTACTTGACAATATCCTGACCACTTTTTAATCAAATATTAAACTAATTTGACAGTTCATAATATAATATATAATTATATCACATATTTATTCATATGTTGGAGTAAATTCCAACATAAATTTCTGTACGTGGGAATAAAAAAACTAAACTAAATGATTCTGTAGTGACGAGCTTACGAGTAATTATTCAGTTTCTAATACAATGTTTGATTTTCGTTAGATTTAGGAGAAACAACAAATTACGAGACTACGAGTTTGAAGTACCTGTGTTTAGATTAAGTTCTAATTCAATGTAGCTTAGTATTGATTTACTTTTCCAGTTTTGTACTAGCTTGATATCCTTACTGTGTTGCAGATATAGCTGGTTCCCTAATTCAGTGTGGCTCTCAGTACTTAATTTACTTTTTCAGTATTTTTTTGACTTGATACCCATATTGTGCTCCCGATTTTTAAGGGTCAATTGCCTCCAATTTGGATGCATCAAAGCTTAGCTTCATTATGAAATCTTTGAGGGTTAATTGATGCACAGTAGGTGCTTGCAACTCATAATATGTAGGAGCGAAGCATAAATCTAAGTATGAGAAAAGATAGAGTGCTGGGGATGGGTATTTGTCAGTATATCTCAGTTTGTCAGTATATCTTAGTTTGACGTTATGGCACACTAGATGGATATCTAAGTTTGCAACAAATTAATAAAAGAGTTAAAAAAACGCATAATGAAATTTGTAGATAGAAGCCTACCGACATGATTAGTTTTTATAAGTACGGGAGCTAATAGGTGATATTATTTCAAAATTAGATAGTCTGAATATCTTTTTTTTGAAATCTTGACAGAAGCTAGATAGTCTGAATATCAAAAGCTAGGTTTTGATAATATTTATTTATATTAATGAAACTGAATTTTAAAACGGCCACCACTTTTTAATTGCCGTAACGGCTATATCAAAAGCTAGTTTTTGATAATATTTATTTATATTAATGAAATTTACTTTTGCTCTTACAGATTGTTTCATTATAGGATGAAAGTTTCTCAGGCACAATTCCCTCGTACATTAATGGAGAGAAAATTTTATTAAGCAGGCTCAACAATAACAATTTCATAAGAATTAACAGAAAAAAATTAACAGATTCTATAAATTTATATGATGATTTCACAATTTAGTCGAGCCGTTTCATCCTAATTGTTTCATTTCAGTTAAAAAGTGTAAAGACCGAGTGCATAACTTCACCGTATAGAATTATCAAACAACAAAAGTTTCGAGTTCCATCAAGAACTAAATGAGAACACACACTGAATAAAAATTCAACCGTAATTTTGCTTT
>CAXKVX010002712.1:0-43158 GCA_964058865.1 Eleocharis quinqueflora
TATGTTGTGTCCGACACAAATAATGAAGAGAAAATGAAAAGGTAAGGAATGGAATAAAAAATTGATAAATTTTATTCTACCTCCCCTACACTTCAAAATTGGAAGGAACCAAAATAGTTTGTTTTGAATAAAAGAAGATAAACGTTTTTCTCCTTTTTCCTCCTCTCTATTAAATTGTGGAACAAGTAAAATTTTGAAATTTTCATTTCGTTCTCTTCCCTTCCTCCAAATTTCATTTTCATTTCCTACACTTTCCTTCCTCGCAATTTTATTTTCATTTCTCTTCTCTTCCTCCACATTACTATTTGGGTGTAAGTCAAGAATATAGAAGAGTAAGAGATAAGAGGGAGAGGAAGAAAAATGTTGAGCACAATATTATTCATGAGAAGCTTATTTTAGGCTCCATCCAAAATTTGGAAGTGGCATCCAAATATATCCACCCTTACCGCCACATCTCCTTCCTATCACATTCAAATATCAAGCACGATCTAAACTGACAGTTTCAGAGTTGTTATCCTCACATAACTTATTAGTTAAATTCTCACATGCATAATATAAATTACACAAAGTATGTTGAAAAGTTTGAAATCTTCGAATAATAGGCGTATTTCTAATAAGTTTGAAATCCAATTTATGAGTCAAGCAAGTTAGTTTTAGAATGGTCATTTAGTTCAACAACAAGTAAAGCTTTGATGAGTTGGCATTTGAAGTTAGTTTGATTGGAAGTAGCCACTAAGAGCAAATGAAATTATAACCAAGCTTTTTTGAATAAATTAAAATATCATAAGAAATCAAGAAAGAAAATGTTTATTTGATAAGTTACGTCATTATATACTACTATTAATCAATCAAGATGAATAATTAACTAATTTGGATTGTCTAGTTGAATTAAAAACGAATTTTAAAAATATGGAGGGAGGCACATCTTTTTTTTTTGTTCAAACTTGTTGAGAGAAATAAAAGATAGTGATAGATGAAAACAAATGAAAGATCAAGAGAACAGCAAGCATAGACATATAATAAACAAATTACAAAAAAAGTATAAACAATTTGACAACAAAGAGAAACAACAACAATAACAAAATCTTTAGTTTCAAACTAGCCAATTTCTATATAACTCAAATATTAATTATCATAGATGTTAGTATCTTACGATACGCGATGCGTATCTTGGTGGTTCGATACGACTAGTGAAATTTACATCGATATCAAGTAACACTTATCAATGTATTTAAAATTACGATGGTTTATTTAGTTATTTAGATTTTTTGTTAGATATTAATTACTATAATCATTTTGTTATTTTGAAAATAACTTAGCGTATCTTAACGACACGATATGATACACAATACGATAAAAATCCACCGATACACGATACATTTTACGATTCAACAACTATGTTAATTATAAATTCAATAGATATAATTATACTATACTTTTAAAATAAATTAATATAAAGTCCTATTAAAAGTAATGTTTGATAAGACGAAGCGACGACAACAAAGTCTTTAATTTTGAATTAGAGAAGTTGAGATATTTCATGTTAATTCTTTAATTAAAAATACAAAAATGTTTTAAAAAGTCTAATAACAAAGGATTTAATATATATATATAGATGTATTTGAGTAGAAAGAGAAAATTTGAAAGAATGTGAGGTACTATACCAATTTAAAATAATAAAGATTGTCTTTTAACCTCTCTTAACCTCATAAAACTTAAAATTTGTTAACTTTCAAATTAAATATGAAATTTAATAGAAAAAAACCAATTAAGCAAGAAATAAAGTAAAATATTGGCAACTACCATTTTCATTTATTTAATTTCCTTCATCTTTGATCTCTTTTTTCATTTATCTTTTCTTTTGTTTTTTTCTTTCACTTTTGTTTGGATGTGATTTAATAAAAGGAGGGAATGAAAAAAATAATTAATGTTGAAATTGTTGAGACAAAAAATTAAAGAAAAAAAATATAGAAGTAATTTGTCCTATCATTACATTTCAATAACTCATTGTTTTTCATTTTTCTCTTGCCATTATCTTATACAAACACAAAATAAAATATCAACAAATATGACTTTAAATGTGAAAAGTTCATCATCATTTCACTAAAGAACAAAAAAAAGAATCGATATGAGCACAAACAAACTCACATATTACTCATAAGTAAATATAGAGAAAATTTTGATGTAATCAGAAAATAGATACATTAAATAGAAAATATATACACTAGATACTTCAAGTTATTTCTTATTTCAAATCATCTCGAATCATTTGATACATCAAAATATCAAAATTCATATTATTATAAATAAAGATCGAACGATACGCAAATTTCTAGTGTATCTATCATAGATATATCCAATTCTTTTTAAAAAATCTCCTCTTAAATATGTTTTCCAAAACTAAAAAAAAGAATTCCAAGAAACAAATTTAATAAAATATGTTTTTTACATTCAAGAAAATCGAAGGTAACAAAGAGAAAAGTCGACTTAAGAAAGTGCACAAATAGGAGAGAAAGTGACCGAGCAATTTTGCATATGATTGAAGGAAAATACGAAAGTGGTACAGCATCACCAAGTTAGACCTCCTATCTCCTATAGAAAAGTTCGCTAGGAAGCAAAACAATTCAGATATTAGGTTCGAATCGCATGCTCGGAGGGGTTGTATGTATTCCTGTCGCGCTGAAATATCGCTCACTTGCTGATGGAATCCGACTGCGCTCGTGTCACCGTCTTGTGCGGAGCAGCGGAGGAGCCGATACAAGAAAGCTCCAAACCCTAAACCTAGACCTCTTCCGCTCCTAACTATTTCACTTTTATTGGTTGATTTTCCTTTTTTTACTGAGAGAGAAAACTAGGGTTAATTTTGATTGAACGCCTTTATATTCTGATTATATACCACTTTTATCGTCAAATACTTATTTATCATTGAATCGCTCTTTTAATTCCGGTTATACCCCTTTATCTTCAATACTCAATTACTCGTTGAATCGCTCCCAATCCCATCCACCTCCGATGGCTCCGTATTCGCTCTTCCAATTTATTATACGGATATAAGTGGAAGGACTATTGACTGTTCTCGCACTTAATGTTATTTTTTCTGGAAGGGCTATTGATCTACTACTGTTCTTGCACTTGATGTTTTTTAGAAAAAATAGAGTTGAATTTGCTCTTTATTTCAAGTTTAATTTAAATTTTGATCGAACAATTTTCAGAGCTGAATTTTGAATTCGCAATTTTTTTTCGAGAGAGTATTATTACTCTTAGCCACTAGATCAAAAATTGATTCTTTAAAATTCACATTTGATTAAATATTATGTATAACAATCGAATAGTTCAGATATTTTTGAAATTTATACGTACGAATTTCAAAATTATGTAAATTAATTATTTATTATTTCACCTTACAAGATATTCATCAAATATAAGATTTCAATGTTTGCGTTCATCCGAGCTAATCTAGAACAATGTTTTAAAAAGCGGAATGCGCTCGACGGACGGAGAGGGTACCGCCAAGCGACTAAACGTTATGCGGTCGATTAATCGGATTTTTGCGGACGATTTATCGTTCAAGTTTTAATATATAAAAATATTAATAATTCAATAAAAGAAGATTACTTCATATTTAATATTTAATATATAATATTATTCTCTTATTCTTCATGGCTAAGCTTATATGTGTGATTTCTTTCAACTTATATGTGTAATATTTTAATGTGGTTGCATATGAAAGAAATCACACATATAAGTTCAATATTACAAGAGGTTTAATAAACTACATGTTTCCTTCTCTTATTCTTCATGGCTAAACCATCAATTGGAAATAGTTACCTTGTAACCTGGATGTGAGAACTGTGAGGGGTGCAACTTCTCCTCGGCACCACTAGAACTCTGTCCGGTCCCTCTTCTTTACTGACTCACGTTTTATAGCTGCTCTTAGTATTTTTATTATTCTCAGTTCTCTCATTCTGCAGTATACTCTCCTTCCATGTTTGATTCTTATCTTTGTGTGTGTGTGTGTATCTATCTGTATGTGTCCTCCATGAATCATAATAGTAAGTTGAACAAATTAAAACAATATTAACATAACAATATTAAAACAATATTAACATAACAGGGGCAATATCATCTTTCTGGTGAGAACTAGCTGGTCTGGGGTGAACCAGGGGCAATATCATCTTCCTGGTGCAAATTAGGTGTTATTTTGTACTAATTATCTGATGTTTTAGGAACTTCACAGTTATATAACAGTTCACAGAACTGCTACATATAAATACTATCAAGTAAGGGTTTCCTGGTGAAAAATTATGGTCTGACTGTGTGCAGGGACTGAACTGTGGCAGAAAAACAAAGTTATTTAAAAAACAGTCCCTGGACAGGGACTGATTCGCAACATAATGCTAAATATTGAGAAATTGATCATTTCTACGACATCATCCTAACCAAACAACCAAAGGTGTTAATTTCTCCAGAGATTACTGACAGTGACCTCAAGTTCTTATTTATCCAAGTAGTAATTTGCTATTTGGATTCTTAGAAGAGAGATCAGATAGGAAACATGGAGAATACTTACTGTAATGGAAGAGAGTAAAGAGAGAAATCAAGAGAAGAGAGACCTAGAGAAGGGGTGAGCGATCCCGAGACTAATGGAGATCAAGAGACGGACGCGATACGAGCGGCGAACCTATCGAGGGTTTTCCTCTTCTTTTCTCAGGTTTTATTTTGATAACAATCCTAGAAATTCGGAATTAATCGGCGCCTAAATGAAAATTAGACGGTTTTTTTCTTATTTGGCGCGCATTAAATCAAAGATAGATAAAATAATCAATATATAATCGATTTTTTATTACATTTCAATAGTTACATGAATATTTCATAAATATTTAATTATGCTTTTATTTTACTTTTATAGGATATTTTGAATTTAAGAAAATTACACTTGTATTTTATTTTTATAGAATATTTCTAATTTTAAAAAATAAATATTACATATCAAAAGCAATTGTTTGTGATTATCGAAATCGAGTTATGTATTTTTAACAATGAAGTCAAATATTTTTTTGACACTATGATGTAAAATATTTTTAACTTAATGACGTCAATCAATCTTAGGCATTGTCCATGCTGAAATTTATAAGTAGCTTATATAATATAATGGTAAACTTTGACGAAATATTTTACCAACAGTCTGAAACTTGTCTTAATTATCCTTTAAATAATCGTCTTAATTATCCAAATTGTAAGAATTTTGAATATTGAAAAATACGTATGACCAACTACTTTAATATTCTTGATCTTTGAGATAGTATCACTAATCATGTCTATAGATTACATAAAGTCTTGTATGGTCTAAAACAAGCTCCTAGAGCTTGGTACGAAAGATTGAGTAAATTTTTAATTGATAAAAGATATAACTCTTTTCACAAAGAAAGATAAAAATGATATTTTCTTAGTGCAAATTTATGTGGATGAATATTTTTTTTTTTTGATCTACTAATATTTTGCTTGCGAAGAATTTTTCTAAGCTCATGCATATGAATTCAAAATATCCATGATAGGAGAGCTCAACTTCTTTCATGGATTACAAATAAAGCAAAATGATGAAGAAATTTTCATAAATCAAGCGAAATACTTCAAGGAGCTCATCAAGCGTTTTGGAGTCCAAGCTAGCAAAGCAATGAAAACACATATGACAACCAATACATGCCTTGAAGTTGATGAAAGTAGAAACTGGTTGGCATCTCACAATATAGAGCCATAATTGGAGGTCTTATCTATCTTAACGGAAGTCGACCAGATATTATGTTTGTCGTATGTCTAAGCACAAGGTTTCAAGCTTGACCAAAGGAGTCTTAAACGATAGTCGTCAAGAGAATTTCGCGCAATGTTAAAGGTACAATTAATCGTGGTATTTGGTATTGGCAAACCACTAAGTTAGATCTAATTGGTTATACCGATGCGAACTTTGCTGATGTTCGTATAGATAAGAAAAGTACTAGTGGGACATGTCAATTCATAGGTGAGTCATTAGTATCTTGGTCAAGTAAAAAGCAAACATCGAATGCTTTCTCTATGACCGAAGCAGAGTATATAGCCGCGGGTAGTTGTTGTACCAAATTTTGTGGATGGTTCAAACTCTCAAAGACTATGACTTGCATTTTTACTAAGGTATCCATAAAGTGTGATAACGCTAGTACTATTATGATGTCTGAAAATTCAATTGTCCATGCACGAACTAAGCACATAGACATTAGACACTAACTTCTCAAAGACCATGTTGAAAAAGGAAATATAGAACTTGTGTACATTGACACTAAAAATCAAATTGCGGATTTTTTTTAGAAAGCCTCTTGATACGAATCAACATATTGAATTGAGTTTCAAGTTAAGGATGATTGAAATTGCAAACCTTTCTTGATATGTATCTTGATTATACTCCTTGATATTGCTCATTTCTATTATTAAAATTGCATTTACTTGGAAATAAAACTGTGCTAAAATTATAAAACTTATATCATTAGGGGGAGCAATTTATATCTTGACTTGATTATAAATATATGCTAACATTTAGGATGAGCTTTTGAATCGAGCGCTTTGCCATACTTTGCAAAAAAGAAGAGAAATGTAGTGATGTGCATTATAGTATATGCACATCACATATGGCATTGCAAATTGTCAAAAGGGAGAGTTTGTTGGATTAAACTCATCTTTTGTTTGACAATTTGCAAAACAAATCAGTATTAACCTAGCACAATTTAGTTTTGGTGAGATGCATGTTTATACAGGTACACATTGATGATGCAAAGGCTCACACATGCATATACAAGTCAAGAATTCACAAAGATATCAAGAGCAAGCAAATTGAGCATTTCCGAGCCATGCGTTACCGTAACACATGGACAACTTGTCACAACGGGTTCCTAAACCGTCATAACGGATTGCCCACCCGTCACAACAGGTTTCCAATTCATTATAACTGATTGAAGAGAAGAAGTGCTAAAGACAGAGGAGTTTCCAAAGGCATGTGTTACTATAACACATCACTAACCTGTCACAATGGATTCCTCACCTGTTATAACGAGTTCCTGCTCAAGAGGATCAGAAGTCAGTAATTCAAGCAGAGAAGGGCAAATTAGGAAAGTTGCCAACCCGTTATAACGGATTCTGTAATAGGTTGCATGATTATGTCCAAGTGCAAGATTTCAAGATAACGCAAGACTTCAAGAAGTGTCCAACCTATATATACCTTGGGAATACGAACCAAGAAGATAATCTAAGCCCTCCCCAAGTTTTCAAGCACATAATTGAGCACAAGAAAGAGCACTAAAGCATTCTCCTACAACTGCCTAACCCGAGAGAATTAAGATAGCTACAATCATTTAGTTGTCAATCCGAGAACACTTATTTGCTAGTTTTGTTAGCATTTTGGTGTGCTACATTGTGTTGTCAAGTAATACATCTCTCTCCTTGATTGTGTTGTCAATCAGACTTTTTACCTTGTAGAGTGGTGTAGCCCCTTGCATAGCTTTAGGAGTCTAATATTGGTTTGCTTATGTGAGAAGAAATCAAAGATATATTCCACAATTGTAAAAACACTTATTGTTTTGTGAAATCGGCCCAGAAGGAATTTTTGGTTCCTTGAGTCGGGTGGACGTGGGCCTAGTTTGTTTGTAGGTCAAACCACGTTATATCACGTGTTCTTTTGTTCTCTTGCTCTTTGCTCTTTATTATCCCTCTTTTTACTATACTTGCACTTTGTTATCTTGATTTGCTCAATTGTTATTAGTACTTGCTTGCTTGAGAATTTAGCTACGTGATTAAGTTCAAAAGGTTTGAATTGTAATTGTTAAAAATACTTTTGCACTAGCACTTGACATTAGAACCTCATTCTAACAGTTGGTACCGATGTGTTGAGCTTGTTATTGTCCCTGACTTGCTGGTTCACTTTTGGCAGTGATGGTTCACTCAGCATCAGATGTATCATAACCTGACATCTCTTCTGACGAGTATGAATATTTTTACTCTTACCCTTTACTCAGCAACTGACTTTGTTTGTTAATCTTAATTGTTACTTAGCAGGCTTGATGCTTGTTACTTAGCATGCTGGTTACTATGATTTGTTACTTAGCATGCTTGCTAATTGCTTAGAATGCTTTATCATGATACTAGCAGAGGGTTTATATGTGTTAATTGCATCTTGAATGCTTGTTAGAACTTCTTTGATGCTTGCTAATTGCTTTGAATGTTTAGCATGAGCATAGGATTGAACCAAGAGACCTAAGATGAGGTCCAAAAGATAGAAATTGATGCCCATGCTAGCCCTGTCCTCGAAGATGTTAGTGTTGATGCAGCTGCACCTGAAAAGAGAAAGACAAGGGCTGCTATTTGGGAACATTTCCAAAAGGACATTAAATAGGCCGATGGAAGCTACACTGCCACTTGCCTTTATTGTGGGCATGTGTATCTTATGGGTAATTAGAAGAGCACTACCTCTATGAAGCATCATATTAAAAGAGGCTGCCGGCTTGTGCCGCCATCAAAGAAGCACAAACCTGATGTTTTGCAAAGATTACTGCATGCTAGCAATGAACCATGTAAAAATCCTATTTCAGTTACATTTTTTCTCACCATGTTTTGTATAGATGAATATTTATTTTAACTTGTATGTTTTCTCACTACATGTAGGTCAACGGACACTTGCTCCTTGGGTATTTGATAAATTAAAGTGCAGAAAAAGCTTTGCCAATATGATCATTGCACATCAATATTTTTTAACTGTGCAAACAACTATTTCTTGAAGGTATTCTTAAGTGATCTCTAGCTTGCTTTTAAATTACCATCAAAGAATACAAAACTTGACTATTTGAATATTTATGAAGAGGAGAGAATTTTGTGTATATTTATTGAGTAACTTGATTGCAAATTTAGTTTCTCTAGTGATTCGTTGACTAGCAATAGTAGTGACATGGGCTTCATGTCCCTGACTTGTCATTACATTGATGGCACTTGAATGTTGAGAAAATGAATTGTCAATTTCACACCCTTGCCCTCTCCACATACTAGCAAGCATATTTCTCAAGTCAATTATGAGAAAATGGTACTTTGGAACTTGGATAAAAGAATTTTCTCTCTTGTACTTGATAATGCATCAAATAATGATGTGTCAAGAAATTGTTGACCATCCCAATTAAGAATGTGCTGCCAGCAAATGGTGCCATATTTCATATGAGATGTGGATGTCACATATTGAATCTCTTTGTGCAATATGGATTGGATGTATTATTTGGTGAGATCCAGAAAATTTGAGAAACTATGAAATACATCTGACATTCACAGCCAAGAATGAAGAAATTTCGCTTGGCAACAACTCAGGTTTATTAAATTACTCACATATTTTAGCAATGAACATCCTAAATGACAATTTATTTAACTTGAATAAAATCTTTGCTAACTCAGGTATCTGACTGTAACAAGAAGCAAGCATGTGATTTACAAACACGATGAAACTCCACATACTTGATGCTTCAGTTGGCCTTGTAGTTACGTGAGTCTATCAAACGAGTTGCTACTTTGGATACAAAGTATATATTTTGTCCAACTAAAGAAGATTAGAATAATGTGAAAGCTTTAGTTGGATGTTTGAAAGCATTTTATGATGCCACCAATAAATCTAGTGGCACCAAGTATCCTACACTTAATATATACTTTTTTGACTATTGTGAGGTTTATCTTACTATCAAGAAAATGGATTTCAATCCATATTTCTTTATTGTTGAAATGGGTAAACAAATGTTTAAGAAATGGGAGAAGTATTGCACTAATGGCAATGTCCTTTTGCCAATTGGTTGTGTTCTTGATCCTATGTGCAAGTTGGTTGTGGTTGGGTACTACTTCCAAATGTTGCAACCAGAGGATCGCAATAGGTTCATTGTCAACTTGAAGGCATGCCTAAATGAGTTTTTCAAAGAATATTTGGAGGCATACTCCAAAGTAGCTCACAATCAAGCTGGCAGCTCAACTCACATGTTACATACTTACATGTCACATATTAATTGCTTACGTTTGTTTGGAACATGTTACATACTTCCAAAGTAACGTTCATTGTCACTTGCTTCTCTCATACTTAGTCTGCAAGGCAAAAGGTGTACTGTAATTATGAAGTAACTTGGTTGTAATATACAAGTTTAATATATTTTTTTTCTAAAATTTTAGAATTTATGATTGCTAGATAATATTTTGCAAGTTGAATGATGAAAACAACAAATGATTATTTTTTTTATCATTGTAAATGTTTGATCGTTTTACTTAACGAGCGATGAACGGAAAAAAATTATTCCGTTCCTCAAACAAAACGCAAAACGAAAAGAAAAAATCATCGTCTGAAAAACGACACAATCAACGGAACACGATTATTTCGTGATCGTTGACAACTTTAGACACCCCAAGATCTACCCCACCGTCTATAAAATGAAAATTTTCATAGAGAGCCAAAGACCCAAAAAATTCAACAGATATGGCTAATGGGACCCTAAAAATTGCACAGAAGCCAAGACGCAACTATTAGTTACACCCCTGAAAATATTCGTTTTTTTACTGAATTCAAGGCATTCTGCAGCAACTCTTTCAGATGTGGGCCCTACACTCAGGGATGCAAGTAATAGTTGCTCCCCTAAGTGCTGTTGAGAAATATTTTTCTAAGTTTATAGTATTAATATACATTTTATTAATTATTAATAAATAAAATTAATATATAAATTATTCGTATTTAGTAATATACAAATTAATAACATTAATATATAAATATATATAAATAGTATTAATAGTATTAATAACATTAAATATATATAAATAGTATTAATAGAATTAATAATATATTGATTATAGTAATATATTATTAATAGTATATTACTACAAATTAATAATAAAGTTAATATTAAACATATTATATTACTATAAATATATTACTTTAAATAATAATCATTTTTAATAATAAATATATCATTAAAAATATTAAACATTTTTAATAATAAATATAATACTATAAATATTAAACATAAATTTTAAATATTATTTCAAAATTCATATTAAAGTAGTTTTTATTATAGAAATTCATAAGTTTACAACTTACTAATATTAAACATCTTCTAAACTTTTCTAGAAGTACAAATGGTCTAGTGGCAGGGGAGTTTGGTTAGAGGCGCAGAGTTTGAGTGAGGGCATGGTTCGAACCCCCTGCTGACCATTTTTTTTAAAATTATTTAGGGGTGCAACTATTACTTGCGTCCATAAGTACTGCTGAGAATTTTTTTGCTGAGTTCATAGTTTTAATATACATTTTAATATTTATTAATAAATAGTATTAATATATAAATTATTTGTATTTATTAATATACAAATTAATAGAAGTAATAATAGTATTTATAGCATTAAATATATTAATAAATAGTATTAATAGCATTAAATATATTATAATTAGAAGTAATAATATATTGATTATATTTATTACTGTGCTAATTTGTAATATATTTGTTATTAAACAAATTAATAATAAATTTAATATAAACAAATTATTAATATATGTATATTTATAATATATTACTATAAATATTAAACATATTATATTAGTATAAATATATTACTTTAAATAATAATCATTTTTTAATAATAAATATATTACTATAAACATTAAACATATACTCTAATTATTATTTCAAAATTAATAATAATACAAGTTCATAAGCTTAGAACCTACTAATATTAAACATCTCCTAAACTTTTCGAGAAGTACAAAAGGTCTAGTGGCATGATGGTTTGGTTAGATGCGCGGGGTTTGAGCGAGGGCATGGGTTCGAACCTTCCCGTTGACCATTTTTTTTAATTAATTAGGGGCACAACTATTACTTGCGCCCCTAATGTTCACAAACATGCTGGGCATCCAAAGAGCAACCAGTTTCGAAATGAACACATGGGCACAAGTAACAATTGTGCTCCTAAAATGTGCCAGGGAGGCCCACATGGCAGTGTCACTAATCTCCATTTGCTATTTATATATGCCTTTCCATTTGCCATTTATACATTCTCAAACAACTTTTTGTCGCAATACATTCTCAAACTAATATAAATTAGTAACATATGCACAAACAACATGAAATACATCAAACAAACATCAAACTAATTAAAGTTCACAAAATTCTCAAACTCAACAAGTTTTGCACTAGTCCCAAAATAAAACATGCATATTCAACTACATACTAAACAACTTCCTAAATTACTGAAAATCACCCCCTACCGCGACGAGTACGACCTCTATCGCGACCACGTGTATCATAAGCGAAAGGAGTATAAGCGAAAGGTGCTCGAGCCGTCCTAGTATTGCACCGTAATGGAATAATATCGTCGTCCTCATCATAACGGTTGCTAGGATGGCTCTAAGATCCAAGCACGGACTCGGCCGCATGCTCTACCTCGTCATCGACAGTACGCTCCATGTTTTCTTTAGTCTGGGCGGCTCTAGATCCTTGGCATGTTTCTCATACGCCGCCTTGTGATAGATGTGAGCATAGAGGGTGAAATAGTGGCGCCTCGGGCATTTGACTCGCGTGCTAGCCACCAACCAATTGACCCAACCAGTCATAATGCTCTGATTGGACATGCAAACCATGCGTTATCGATGGCTCCAAGTCTTCATCTCGCAAGCCATGCTCCAACATCAAATTGCGGAAGACGACTCCTTGGTCAACATCTTCAATATTTCCACGACAAGTTCGAAGAACTTTTCTCGCGAATGTTTTGAAGACATTATTGGTATTATGTGCAATAACACCAGTCGCTTCCCTAGTGAGAGTGAGGTTACGAAGCACTTGATAATACAATTGAGTTAGTAATTTACATTATTTGAGGCAAAAATTTAAGAAAAAAGTACATGGAATTTTCTTTCGTTGCACAACTTCGCCTTGCATGTTGAAAGTTCTTTCAATTCCACGCCCTTGTGGTGCTAGCGGGTTGAAGGCATTTCTAACAGTTCTACCTCTCCAATAAACCGTTCGCATGTCTTTACGATTGAACCGTGCTAAGTAATGTTCCCAAGGGTCATTCATAAAATCGTGTCTCAAATCAATGGTATTGGCCAACCTATTCCCCCATGTTTGAATGTAGCCCTCATGATATATCTTCCAATCACGTCCCTCTTTTTTTATTTATTAGGGCATACCTTATGAAGGCGATCGCAATCAGGAGGTGGCAATGGAGGTGGGACTTCAATTTGGAAATCAAATTTTCGCTTAATCCTTGCTGGATCGTGCCACTCGACAATCCAGAAAGAAATGAGTGGCCCCGATAATGAAAAAGACTCAAATGGTCTTGCTCATTACATATCAGGGCCAACATTGCTACAACGTCTTCATCGTAAGGCCACCATTCTGGACCATTCTCCTCGAGATGCTTAAATTGCCACCTATAACATTTTGAATAATGTTAGAATATATAGTTATTAAAGAATGTAAAGATATTGAAGTAGTCACAAAATACCTATAAAGTGTGATACTTTTGTGCGATTCGTCTTCATAGTTGTGGATCGGGCCCATCCATCTTATCCCGTACGACATATCACCGGGTAAAGCCTTTGCCCTCGGATGTCCAATAGGGAGCCTAGTCCACATCCACATTTGCAATAATATCAAAGGCCCCCCAATTTATTTGTTTCTCTTGTCTGATGCATTGCATAGAGCACAATACAAACTT
Source organism: Eleocharis quinqueflora (assembly GCA_964058865.1). NCBI lineage: Eukaryota > Viridiplantae > Streptophyta > Magnoliopsida > Poales > Cyperaceae > Eleocharis > Eleocharis quinqueflora. The sequence continues at coordinate 13,738 of CAXKVX010002712.1, forward strand.
GCTACCACTGCCGAGCCCCAACTATACCTCGGTGGATCATCAATGTTCCTCAAGAACTGAATGAACATCATCTGAGTGTATCCAGACTGGTCCGAAAACATAACGATAGAGAAGAGGTCCAACATATATGCTCGTGCATACATGTTGATCTCCTCGGGTGGGGAATTGGGTAGTAATCTCGCCTTCAAATGTCATCTATCATCGTGACCTTCTTTTTGTGGCTGCCATGGTTCACGCAACCAATCTCGTCGCATGTGAAAATGACCCGGCGACCTCCTAAATGTTTGCCACTCAACTCGCCCAAACATTTCCAATACGTCTTCCTCCCAATCTTGATCCACATCACCTATGATGGGTAGTCCGTCCAATGGTAAACCCCATAACATTAAAACATCTTCCAATGTAATAGACATCTCACCTATTGGAAAATGGAAAGAATGTGTTTCTCGTCTCAATCTCTCAGCAACTGCAGTTACGAGGTCACGGTCTACCTTGATGTTTCCCAACCGAGCAAGATGATTAAGGTGGAATCTCTCAAGAATTGGGGCAATTCAATCGTCGTACATGAATGACATGAACCGTGCCTTCGTCTTCATAACAAACATTGGCTACATTTATATACAAAAATAATGTGTTATAATTAAATGAAATTAAAATTATGCAATTGAATAAATTAATAAGATGGCTATATTAACCTCGTCATAGGCTCGGTTGGATGCATGTGTGGGTTGAGAGCTCGTAGTAGAGACCCTACATACATAATCTCACGTGGAGGCGACAAATCGCCTTCACCTCTACCACTGGTTCCGGCTCGGCCTCGGCCTCTACCACCTCTACCTATTTCTCTTGCCATGACTATATTAACACATATTTAATTAAGAACTATTTAATTGGTAAAAATTGGTATGATACTAATTTTATAACAATTTGGTACCAACATAAGAACCGTATAATTATTACAACTAAATTTGATACAAATTCAACATGCAATAGACAATAATCAACCATAATCATAATTAATCACCAATAATTCATAAAAATCTATATTAATCGATGTGGAGATAGGGATAGGGAGTAGAGATAGGGAGTAGAGGGGGCGAAATTGGAGGAGAAATTAGGTTAGAGACGGGTTTGGGAAAGAAAAGAATAGATGTTGGAGGGGGTTTTTTTGGTTTTATAGCTGTAGAGACCAGAGGTGCAACTAATACTTGCGCTCATAAGTGGTGGATCAAATGCAAGCTCTCTGGATGCGAGAGCACAACTCTGAACCTTAGTTATTTCAAAAAATCCCCAAGTTATTTCTAAAACATTGTCAGCAGGGGATTCGAACCCATGCCCTCACTCAAACCCAGCGCCTCTAACCAAACCATCCTGCCACTAGACCATTTGTACTTCTCGAAAAATTTAAGAGATGTTTAATATTAGTATGTTCTAAGCTTATGAACTTATATAATAATAAGTACTTTAATACTATAAATCTATTTTTAATTTTGAAATAATATTTAAAGTATATGTTTAATATTTGTAGTAATATATTTTATTAAAAATGTTTCATGTTTATAGTAATATATTTAATATTATAAATGATTATTATTTAAAGTATTATATTTATAGTAATATAATATGTTTAATATTTATATTAATATATATATATATTAATAATTTTATTTATATTAAATTTATTACTAATTTGTTTAATAACTAATATATTACAAATTAGCACAGTACTGAATATAATTAATATATTATTAATTCTATTAATACTATTTATATATATTTAATGCTAGTAGTACTATTTATTAATAATTTACATATTACTTCTATTAATTAATATTTTTAATTAATTAATACTATTATTACATCTATTAATTTGTATATTACTAAATACTAATAATTTATATATTAATACTATTTATTAATAATTATTAAAATGCATATTAATACTATAAACTTAGCAAAAAAATCTCAGCAGTACTTAGAGGCGAAACTATTATTTGTGCCTCTAAGTGTAGGGCTCAAATTTGAAAAAGTTGCTGAAAAATGTTTTGAATAAAAAAAAAACGAATCTTTTTAAGGACGCAATTAATAGTTGCATTTTTTACTCTCTGTATAATTTTTAGAGTCTCATTAATCCTATCTGTTGAATTTTTTAGATCTTTGACCTTCTGTGAAAATTTTCCTCGATAAAACAATGGAAAAAAGAAAGAAAAGAAAACACAAGCAGAGAGGGAGAGAGACATCACTGTTTGAGAACTGAGAAAGATTGATCTTTTCCCCGCAATCAACACCTCTTTTCACGACAGAGATTAGAGAGGGAGAGAGACAGGGGAATCGAGAGATAGGATAACAACTAACAACACTGCAACAGTGCTTGGTGCGTCTTTACATCTATAAACACACTGTGTGCTCAAGAAGAAGCAGCAGGAGGCAAACCAGTCATGGAAGTAGGAGGCAACCTTCTCGACCCCTCCGCTCAAGAGTTCTACCCTTCTCTTCTCTCTCCCATACCAACCGTACCGGTCTTACCTCCTCATATCCCTCCTCCCTTCCCTCAATTCTACTATCCTCCTCCTGTCCCCATTGTACCACCACCTCCTGTACTGCCAACTCCAGCCGAGTACGTGCGCCCCACGTGGGTCACCGACGACACAGTCCCGACACGTGGTGTTGTTCTCAGTATGGTTCCTCGCCATGTCACCGACATTGACGTGTTTTCGGCAATGGAGTGCTTTGGTGCAGTTCGAGCTGTGGATACATCAGCTCTCGGCTCTGATGGAATTGTGACTGTGCATTTTTATGATCTCAGAAGCGCACAAGCGGCTTTTACTGAGGTTAGAGAGCAGCATGTAAGGCAGCAGAGCCGGTTGGGCCAGTTCTATGGTGTCCCTATGCCCGCCTCACCGTGGGAATGGCAGGACACCGGTACCAGTCGTGGTGCGGTAGGGAGAGGATTGATCTGTGGACAAGCTGTATGGGTCCACTTTGCAGTGGCTGGAGTTGAGGTTGGCATTGACGACTCAAATCAAGCGACCATTGTCGTGGTTAGTCCGCTACCGGCGGGCATCTCACTCAACAAAATCAGAGAGACTTTTGAGCCTTTTGGTATTAATCATGATGAATTAATCTTTGTTATTATTTCACCATTGTTAAAAAATTTAAGAAACTTTTGGCAAATAGAATAAGAATAAGGGAGAATTTGATTTTCTTTTTGCTAAAAGGACATAGGAAGAAATAACTGCGATAGTTCTTGTTGTCACATTTATATATTTTCTTTTGAAAACATAAGTGACAAAAGAACTGATAATTTACAATTTCCTCCAAATTATTGATCAGTGCAGTACAATTTAACATTTTTTCCGTGACTAATTTACAGGTTCTTTGAAGGAAGTGAGAGAATCAGTGGTCAAACCATACAACAAGTTCATAGAATTCTTCGACACTCGCAATGCGGTTCGAGCCCTGGCTGAGCTCAACGGGAAGGAGATGTTTGGCTGCCATGTGTTCCTCGAATTTGCCCGATCGGCAGGCCCACATTCCAGAAGGTTGAAACATGTACTTTCCTTCCATAAAATAAAAAAGAATTATGGTAATTGTTGCAAATTACAGCTCAAAATTATCTGGAATTACTTATTACTGTAGGAGGAATCGCAGCAGCCACAACTACAACCCTAACTTTCCGACCCCACCAAGACTGCGAGCTTCAACCCCACAAAAGGCTCCATCCCAAAATGCACCTGTGACAATCCTGCGAAGAGCCAATACGGTCAACCCTACTGAGCCGAAAAGAACTAGCGCGGTTGATTCAACTGCTGGTACTAGCAGTAGTAGAAACAGAAATGCTAATGCTACCACTATCACTGCCGCTACGACTGCTACCGGTTCAGGCAGTAGTGGAAAGAATAGTGTATCTCCATCCTCATCTGAGCCATCATCATCATCAAAACAACAGTCAAATAGGAAAGGCTGGAAAAAAAGCAATGAGTCTCGGTTTCTTTTCACAGAATCAGAAGATGGAAAATTTAGCGTTTACAACGACGATAGAACAACCGTTATGATCAGAAACATTCCCAACAAATACAGGTAGCGAGTAGGCCTTTTTTTTAGTTTATGTAATCCGTTATTTTACCGAGGATGTATATATTTTTTATCATTCTTATATAATATTTCTCAATTATTATGTGCAGTCAGAAATTGCTACTAAACATGCTTGATAACCATTGCATACACTGCAACGAGCAAATTGCAGAGGGAGAAGAGCCTCCATCGGCCTATGATTTTGTATATCTCCCAATTGATTTCAGGTAAGTAGAGTTGCTTGTAAGTTGTAACTGTGTTGCTTATTCTGTTTATGTTTTGCTTATTTTGTCTTTGCGGGTTTCAAAATCGATATAAGCATCTGGTGAGTCAAAAACAAATCCTGCGTCATTTTCCTCGGTTTGTGTTTTTTATTTTTAATTTATTTTTCATCGTATGAGAGAATTGAGGAGAAAAGATATAACGATCCAAAATATAAATGAGAGAAAAATGGAAGGAGCAGATCCTGATATATAAGATGCAGATCCAGAAATGAGCCTAAAAATGGTATGGGTGATGAACTGTAAGTGTTCATGGTTTAATTCTTTTTTTGAAAAAGCTTTATGCTCTGCTGTTTTTTTCTCTCTCTCTAGAATCCGTACCCTGCACCAGCCACAAATCCAACAATGAGCAATAACTCAAGTGGAAATGAGACTAGCTGGCTTCTCAGATTGATGAAACGATACTTGACTTCTCTCTCTCTCTCTCGTATCTCAAACTCATTATTCTTCTCTCTTTCCAACTCATTATTTCTCCACCATAACTAAACCCAACAAGAAGTTAAGATACGGAAGCAAAAGATCAGTAGACATAATGATGCTCTAACTTTGTATAGGCAACAAGGAAACATCAAACCCTAATCTAGGGAAAAGGCCATTTTGACATTCCTTAATAAAAAAAGAAGAAAGCTAGTGGAGATTGGAGTTGCAGGATCCCTTGATTTTATATTAATTTTCTTGGTTTGCTTTGCAGTAAGTAAGTTGGAAAAGACGCATCAGCAGCAGCTTTCTTGATGCCAAAAAGATTTTTGCACTTATAATAATTACTTTATAATGATAAAATATATAAACCAAATTTACTTATTATAAAATGATTAAACACCGAGGTAATAAGTTCCATTCATTGGTATCCGTGCATTTCTCGTGTGTAAGTTCCTTGCTAATGTTTTATACGTTCGAACTTTACATAAAATAATACTTGTTGACACAATTTTCATGGAACAATGTGAGATCTCTTCAACATTAGACCTTGCAATTCATTGATTATTTATTATTCAACCATGCCACATGGAATAATACATACAAATATTGTTGAACAAATGAAATAACATTGGCCCAAAATGTTAAATTCCAAATGGAATCCAATTCTGACATTTTCAATTCTTTGCTATTAATTTTTGTACTGAAAAAATAATACTGCTATTTATACTTTAAATCTGTTTGTTGTCTTTACACATTTCTTGAATACTAGGGAGTTTGTTTCAGGATTAATTCTTAAATTGCACTTTTTTGTCTCAATTAGCAACAAGTGCAATGTGGGCTATGGATTTGTGAATCTCACCTCCCCTCAAGCAGCTTTTCGTTTGTACAAAGCATTTCACAAGCAGCCGTGGGAGGTCTTTAATTCTCGCAAGATTTGTCAAGTAACCTATGCTCGTTTGCAGGTGATGATATGTCTCTTTCTGTCTGGTTTCATTTCTATTTTGATAACATAAAATTTAGCTTCGTCTCATATTTATCCCAGCAATTTAGTATTTGAAATTACCTGTGACTACCAAAATAGAAGTGTATTCATCAACTATATTAATATTCTTTTTGAATTTGCCTGTTATTACTCATCTTTTACAACTTTTTTGAAGTGCAACAATATATACTGTGTTTTCTATTTTTATCAAAATGAAAAGGTTAGTAAGTTAAGATTGATATTTTGTGATTATAGGTTTGAACATTTTTCTTTCGTTAAAGAAATCCCACTATCTTTACAAGCATAGAAAAATTTGGTAGTATGCACATTTAAATTTTGAACTTCGTACTTTGTAGCAGTTATAGGAATGCTTCTGAGTTTATTTTTAGTATGCAAATTAATATTACATTTGTAATTTCGTATTCAATTCGGACCCATACAAGCGGGAGCTAATGTGCACTGAACTGTCATTTTTTATGGTTTTCAAGATGTTTACTTTGGAATTCAATAGTCACCTTTAAAAATATTTGTTTCTCACCATTATAATTAGATTCATAGAATGACTTTTATAGTTTTATAATTCTTCTTATTTATTTGAAATTATAAGTGTTGGAAAATACTTTATGATCAATTAAATACATTTTGTTAATTTAGTAACTAGTATTACTTTTGTATCTGAACTATACATGTTGTATCTGCATCAATATTCATATCTGTTTAATATCCTATTTGTATCCAATATATATAAGATACATTTTCTAAAAAATATAATACATAAGATAGTTTGATAACAATGCAGTATGTATGCTATGTCTTGAAGTCCTTTATTTATAATTCTTTTGCAATTTCGTCAATGTAAATTATCACTATCATGAAAATTCATTCTATTGTTAGTTGACCCATCAAGAAATTCTTGGCATGAGCTTTCTCATAAGGTTTATGATCAATAGGGTTTGGAAGCATTGAAGGAGCACTTCAGAAACTCGAAGTTTGCATGTGACAATGATGAGTACATGCCGGTAGTATTTTCGCCTCCACGTGACGGGAAAAAGAACCTGACTGAACCAGTGGCAATCGGGCGCCGAGAATTGCCACCGACATCCCAAACATCAGAGCATCAGCTTCATTCTGAGGGTGGGGATGCCTCCTCGACCACTGCTTCAACACATGCACCATCCGATCCCGAGGAAATGGATGAACTGGGGAGCGGTGATGCCGCGGTGAGCCAACTGGGTTTGCTGAGTCTGCATGAAGGCTACACTGATCACTAAACCTGAACGAACTACATCGGATTCATAATTTGTATCGATATCGTTTTACTTGTTCAATATGAGGGGGTATATAATTTCATGTCTCCAAATCTACATTATTAAATTAATGAATTATTTTAGATGCATAAAAAATATTAATGTGTACTTTGGAGTCGCGGAAGTGTAGTGGCATCGAGAATGTAAGTGGAATCATTATAGGCAGCTCTCTCTCACTCTAGACGGCTAGACCCTATGTTCTGTTGTGTGTGGGAGGATGAAAAGGCGATATGATGGATGGAATTGTATGATATGACTGATTGTGTTCTTCAGTTTATATTTTATTCTATTAATTTTTAAATCAGATACATCATTGCATTAGATTGTGAGGCATTAAATGCCGATTTTTTTAGTAATAGAAATTAAAAAAATAAAAGATAATTAAACGTAAAGATTGAATTTAAAATTTCAAAAATAGTATAGTTCAGGCTTTTCAATTCTGACTTATGTTTGGAGACTATGTTGCCAATTTTGAACTTTAATTGCATCTGTCGAACCATTTTTTTAAATTCGAACTGACAACAAATGTATAGGACAGTGTTCACAACACTGTTCTATAAAAAAAAATGCTATAGTTCAGGGTTCGCAATCCTGACCTATTTGTTTTCCTCCAAAACCCTGGAGCGCCAAACATTCAGGGTTGAAAATTCTGATCTATACTATTTTTTGAGCTTTCAATTCAATCTTTCTGTTTAATTATTTTTTATTTATTTAATTTTTATTATTAAAAAAATCAGCATTAAATTGCCAATGAGCTGTTTTTGGAATTCATAATTTAAACATCTAGCTGATACAAGTGAGGTAGAGTTGACATTTATTGTTCAAGAATAATTTGTCAGAAATCTTCAGAAGTAGTTTAGTTTATGTAAATTTAAGAACACCAAGACCAAAGTTAAAATAATTGATATTGATCTGATCTCGAGTATAATTGTCTAAGAGCTAAACAATATATGAAATTCGAAGTATTATTATAAGTGAAAAGAAAATACAAGTTTCAAGTCCTCTAATGTGAGAGGGAGGGACCATATATATATATATATAGCTTACTCGACAGTCAAAAGGCTAGCAAATAGTATAACAACAGAAATAACTATTCTTTATGATCAATATTTGCATGTGCAACCGGTTCATCTTATTGAGGGAGCCTATGATTTCGAGGCTTAAATGATAGTAGGTCATTTATGGCGAAAGGGTGCAAAGAGACGTGTAAGTTGTAATGGCCCGAAGTGACTTTAATGTACATAAATGTTTTTTTGTGGGGCCGTATTACAGGCCTTCTTATGGGTTGCGAATCTTACTGGACTAAAGACTGAAGATCCCTATAATCGAAGGTTGAAGGCCCACGAAGTGTGGTCGTATCATCATCTTTTGAGCTTCTATAACATAAAAGGATATATAAGTTTAAGCTTTGAAGAATATCTTTGGATCCAAACTTTGAAGAACATCTTCACATCCAAGCTTTGAAGAACATCTTCGAATTTGAGGGTAGAAGACCAACGAAGTGGGTCATACAGTCAGCCCTCGAGCTTTAACCATTGATCTTGAACTTCTCTTCTAGCATGAACTTAAGGCTTCGAAGGAGCACTCGAATTATGTTGAAACCTCTTCTCTGAAGAGTTATTATCGAGATAATATTTGTTCCCTCCAAAAATTCAAAATACGGGACGCCTTAGAAGTGGAAAGGATACATTCTGACGCTTTAGTGCGCGAGATTAATTCCATTTGCTTGGAATTAGTGGATTTGCCCATTAGCGCACATTTTCCACGTCATAATGATGAGGTAGCGACTATTCTGAGGCGATATTTTTGCAATTGAACCTTTCATCTTTTCATTGTTGACTCGCCAGGTCCTCGCCGTCTGTGATTCTTATAAATATTCACCTTCTTACCCTACTCGACATTTTTATAGTTGCATCTCTTCTCCTCCTCAATCTCGAGCCTTCTCTGCCATTTCTTCACTTCTTTATCATCAGGTTGGGCAATATTTGCTCTTTTTTCTTTTATTCTTTTCCAATTTGCTCTTTTTCTTTTATTCTTTTCCAATTTGCTCTTCTTTCTTCGGGTATTGCTTTACTTTAGAACTTTGTCGACGCTCTTCTTTCTCTGGGTATTATTTTCCCTTGAAAATATGATTTTGAGGCTTGATACACTGTGTTATACACATGTAAGGGAATCTGGACCACACAAGGGGATTTTTTTTTTCCAGAAAATCTTGGATTTGAATTTGAAAAGGGATTTCAGCCCTAATTTAAACTGTTTTGAGTTTAGATTTGGTGTTCTAGTGTCAAGTTTGGATTACAGAGCCTTTTTTATGCTATAATAACTTCTAGGCACATCACAATATAAGAACAAGAGATTTACTCAAATGAAAATCAATTTAAAATCCAGATAAGACATTGAGGGTCAGATCTGGACCTCAGGTGATCAAACTGAGTTGAAAGATCAAAAGGAGATGTATTTTATTTTAAAAAGACTTGTTTTGGTCAGATGAAGATGTTAGAGTTCAATCACCAAAGCCTTATATATCAAAATTTCGATTTAAAGAGCTTATACTCAAGACAACAAAGATCAACAAGCATAAAACTCATATTTCAATCAAACAAGCATTGCATTTCAATGAATTTAGTACATAAGCATATAAAATTGGCCCTCTTACTGCCAAATTTCGACACCACTCACCTTTAGAAATGGTGATATATTGTGGTGAGAATGAAAGGCTCAGCAAGTGCTGCACATCTTCGGCCACTCCCACAAATTTGGCAAGAAAAAGAGGCAATTTGGCTATCCTATGGCGGTCTATTTATAGCCCAAGCTAGCTGCTTCACATTAGATTATTTTCTATATGATATTTGTGTTCTTGTTTCTGCCTTGGTCTTGTGTAGTCCTTGGTGCTGCATTTCATGTTTGCAGATGCTCCAAGTTGTCCCATTCTGTTATTTAGATGCCAATTGAGTTTCTAGATGTGGCATAAAGCATCTTTGATCTCAACCTTTCATCAATTTGATTAATGGACATATTGGGTCATTTGAATCTTGATCTATATGTTACACTCTTATTAGCCAATTGAATAACTCATTTTGTCTTCAGGTGTCTTTGAGTGACCTCAGCACTTTTGGCAAGGCTTTAGAAGCTTCCAGGATTTTTGGAGGCTGATGTGGACCTCAACAACATTGCACATGCACCATTCGAATGCCTTGATTTGGGCTTCATTTTAAATTAAGCTAATGCACATCTACATTTGATTTGAGACATCCCCAATTGTCCCAATTCAATATCTCATTTTGGTACGGAGTGAGTGCATGAGCGATCTCCACATCCAGTCACTTGCTGATTAAATTGAGCATACCCTGACATCGTGGGACTCTCAAGAACATGTCAAGCATCTTGCCTCAAGCTCTAGTGCCCTAATTTGTTAGTTTAAGTTTGGTACCGACACTTTTCCCCTGAACTTTTCTCCTTATTCTTTGAGATGCATTTGCAACAATGATGCTGATCTTCATGTTATCCTTACTCTCGTCTTTCGATTGGTATATGGATTGCAGGCTGAAGCTCAAAGATTGGGGAGTTGAAGAAAGATCGAAGAGATTCAACATAGAAGTTGAGAAGCAACAGATCGAAGGAAGAAGAAAAGAGAGAGCCCTTGGATCATACACGTGACACAGATCTGACAGTTGTATTTTTATTCTCTCTCTTCTTTTTGATTTGGTCAAGGATTTAGATTTTGGGCTGGAGGAGTTTAGTCTTGATGTGCCATTGACAATGTTAGGTTTAGGGCATGTGCAACACTTAGTTATGGGGGCTGACAAGGTAGGATCCATATGTCAGGTTAAATGAGACACATACCAGCGACCCCTTATGTTCCATATTTGCACAGACTTAGTTCTTGTGAGCCAATAGGCTGACAACCTCTATGATTTGTATGGTGTATGTGTGATCCAAGCCCTTTCAAAGTCCATAATTGTTTGAGAATTGATATAGAAGCCCAAAATGCACCTAATTGCTATTTAACGCTTGGAAATTCGAATTTAATTTGTGCAAATCAGTTTTGAATTGTTTGGAGGCTCAACTTATCTTGAGCTTTGACCCTAAAGCAAACATAGTGGGCCTCCATTGCACTTGATTTATTTCCACTATGTTTGTTGGTATATAATAGCAATTGATAATCAATTTTAGTGAAATAAAGCAAAAAAATTCACAAATTTTCTGTAGAATTTGTTGGTATATAATTTGACCAACTTATCTTGAGCTTTGACCCTTGATTTATTTCAAAATGTTATATGTGATTATTTGATAATATGACAACTATGAGAATTGCACATAGTAAGCCTCAAATAATTCTTTCAATCACATAAATACTTCATAAAATCTTTTATGAATATTTTTGAGCCTCTATTGCACTTGATTGACCATTTTGATGAGGTCTTGGGTAATTTTGCACATAAGACCTTGGATTTTCCAAAATTGAGCTAGTTTTTTATTTGATCCTTGATATGCTCATGCCTTGCTTTATTCTTATATCATTTTTTAGGCTAATAATTGGTAGCTTTTCAGGTGCCAACATATATATATATATAAGGTACGTAAGGTGTTTCATGAAGCACCAAACCTCTAATGCTTCACATCATATCTCTAATTTTAAAATTCCAACGACCGATCCGAACCGTTGAACATGATCTGCATATTGAAATCTACTTGGAGATTGAATTTTACATTTTTTGAATTTTTGTGATATTTTTTAGAGAGGTAGAAAAATTGCAACTTTTGTTGGTTCAGAAACCATTTGATTAACAACTTTTCTACCTCTTTAAAAAATAGCAAAAAATTTCAAAAAAATGTAAAGTCAATCTTCAAGTAGATTTCAATATGTAAATCATGTTCAACGGTTCGGATCGATCGTTAGAATTTTCAAATTGGATATAACGAATGTGGAACACGAGCGATTTGGTGCTCCATGGAGCACCCTAGCCCCTCTCTCTCTCTCTCTCTCTATATATATATATATAGAGGGGGGATCCATTGGCCTCCATTTTCGTAGCCTCCTCTAGTCTCCTCCATCAAAATCAATGAAAATGGTCGATCCGGACCGTTGAAAATATTCTTCATACTAATATAGACTTGGAGACCAAATTTTAGATTTTTTTGATTTTTTTTACTATTTTATCGGACGGGTTGAAAATTGGATTTATCTAACGACTTATAGACATCCAATTTTCAACCTGTCCGATAAAATAGTAAAAAAATTCAAAAAAATCTAAAATTTAGTCTCCAAGTCTATATTAGTATGAGTAATACTTTGAATGGTCCGGATCGGCCATATTCATTGATTTTGGTGGAAAATAGGGCTGGAGGCTACGGAGTGGAGGCCACGAGGAGGAGGCCATGGATCCCCCCTCATATATATATATATATATATATATATATATATATATGTATGTATGTATGTATGTATGTATGTATGTAAAATCCGACTAACATACTAACGTTAGCAAAACTGAAAACATACTAACGGATGCTTATTTCAAATTTCAAATCGGAAACGGCCGACCGGAACCGTCGAAAGTTGTCCATACTAAAACCAACATAGGGACCAAATTTTACATTTTCCAAATTATTTACTATTTTATCGGAGGCGTTGAAGAATGTGTTAAATTGGAGGTTTTTTGAATCGTTAGATTAATAGAATAGTAAAAATTCGAAAAATGTAAAATTTGGTCCCTACATAGATTTTAGTATGAACAACAATTTCAACAATTCGGATCGGTCGTTTCCAATTTGAAATTCGAAATAAGCATCCGTTAGTACGTTTTCAGTTTTGCTAATGTTACTATGTTTTTTTTATTCATTCTCGTAGGCTTACAACACACACCCTCAAACAACCTAGAAAATGAACTTAAAAAATTCCCTAAAAATAGCTCCTAACGGAGATTGAATCCCATACCTCATCCATGAAGATCTTAGTATGTTAGTCGGATTATATATATATATATAGAGAGAGAGAGACTAGAGTGCGAACTTATATGGCAGACCCATATACTGGCAATGTTATGGAACACATGGAAGATGCGTAACGCGCGTATTTTTCAAGATGCACAATGCCACTGCACGCCTATTCAACTGATGGAGAGAGCAACCCAGTATGCGAACTTATGGCTAAGTTTTTGTTAGATATTAATTGTGTGGTAGTTGTACTGTGCTGTTATTAAGAATGTAGTGCTGTGGAGGTTGACAGGCCTTCTATGATGATATTGTCGACCAAGATGTAACCTATTGTTTTTCATTAATGAATTCTTTGGCAGCTTCTGTCTAGTTTAAAAAAAAGAAGAGATATACTAGAGTGCTCTATGAAGCATCAAATCTCTCATGCTTCACATTTATTATTTTCTATTTAAACATTCCAACAACCGATCTGAATTGTTGAATATGATCTACATATTGAAATCTATTTCGAGATTGAATTTTACATTTTTTTGAATTTTTTTAAAGAGGTAGAAAAATTGCTAATCAAATGGTTTCTGAACTAACAAAAGTTGCAATTTTTCTATCTCTCTAAAAAATATCACAAAAAAATGTAAAAATTCAATCTCCAAGTAGTTTTCAATATGTAGATCATGTTCAACGGTTCGGATCGGTCGTTGGAATTTTAAAATTAGAGATACGATGTGGAGCATTAGGGGCCGGTTTGGTGCTCCATGAAACACCCTACCTTATATATATATATATATGCTTTATTATTAAGTGATATGTATTACAATATGGTAATTCCATTTTCTTTGCTAATTTGGCTTGTGCAGATGCTAATGAATTTTGGTGTCAGGAACCATGCATAGAGCGTCTGTCAAGTAAATCCAGCATATATGCTGCAGCGAATGTATTAATTTTAAACTAGAAGCAAATGACACAAGTTACAAGAGAAGTAAGAAATATGGCATGACTTTGTTTATTATTTTGTAGTGGGACAAATTGTATGAATTAAACTCCCGACTTTTTAATATTAGAAAATAAATAAATAAATAAATTGTACATAAAAAGATATATTGCGCTGAAAGTTTGAAAAATAGAATGAGCTTGAACCGACCATTAGAAATAGAATGAGTTGCCAACACAGACCTTTCGAAAATACTTAATTAACTAAGCTGGAAATACTAAAATATTTTGGATGGAAATATTTAAGTGCAAATTTTGTAATTTCAGCGCATGAATTATTTGTTTTGCTGGCTAATTAATAGGCTACTATATAAGAAACATATGAAATGTAAATATTCTAATCTCAAACAAATCATTATTTATGTAGAAAAGCACAAGTAGTTAGTTGAATTAATTATTTCATTTAAGAGTTATTAATTCGTGTCAAGAAAAATAAAAAAAATCTAAAAATCACGTAGGCAAAATCACTTAAGGGACGTTCACCAGAGGAACAGTGCCACATCTGTTGGGAAATACGAGAAAATGTCAATTTTGTAGATGAGAACATATCAATTATGCATAATTTTGTTCAAATATATATTTTGTAATTATCAACTTTTTAAGGGAAAAACTATTCTACTTTTCAAGAGTATATATGCTAATAATATTCTGACTTAAATCATATAAAATCATATTTTTTTTTAACTTTAAACACTTGTAACTTCTAAATTTGCTTTTCAAAATCATTAATTAAATAAAAGTTGATTGACAAGATATTCTTTTTTGAAAAATCACATTAATTACACTATAATATTGCATTACTATGTATGTATAATAGGAAATTTATTGTGTTTGTTACGTACATATCGTCATATATGAATTTCAAAAGCTTCACTTATGCTTATTTTATTGGAAGTCGATAAAATTTGTACAGTTCTGTATATTCTTATATCTTGTTGTTTGAAATTTCCATTTTTGTCAAAATTCATGAATGATATTTTTATTTGTGTGTTGTGTTGTACTTTTTTTACTTGCACACAATATTTATGTCAGTACTCTTTTTACTTGCACACAATATCTCGTGGAAAAAATTTAAATGCTCCATTAGCTGAGTACACCTGCATACTCCAGCTAGTGGTGATTGATGAAATTCAATTTAGAGAATTGAAAAAGTAAAACTATTATATATTATTATAAAATAGAATGCATGTAATTGGTGGAGTTAATTAGATGCATTGAGTACTCTGATGGATAGAGGTGGTAAGTCAGGCGGGTCGGACGAGTTTGGATCGGATCGGGTCGGGTCGAGTTAGTTTGATATTCTCAAAATTCGGATTGTACGTAGGTCGGGTCGGGTGAGATCGGATCGGGTCTTGGGTCGAGCAACATCGATATTTTTCAGATGCTGGATCGAATCGGATGATGTTGAGTCGGATCGCGAGTCGAACAACGTCGTTGGAGTATGCAAGTCTTTACCTTATATTGTTGTTTGAAATTTCCGGTTTTGCCAATACACCCCAACGTGCAACCGGTAAAGTATAGAATCCGTATTCGCTGTCATTATTTTTCTGTCATACTTCGCTGTCATTAAATCTGATCTGTTACCTTCAATTTGGACGGCTGTAATTTGATTCAGAGGAGTCCCATTATTTGTGAAGTCCACTTGTCAGTGAGACAATGGCAAATCTCTGCCATCACAATAATAACAGCGGATATGAATTAGTAAAGAATATTTGTTTACATGCACATATTATATTTGCACCAAATCAAGATTAGACTGTATTATCTTGTATTTTCTTACAAGTTACAACGTGTGCACTTGCACCAAAATTTGTGCCCTTAATGCTTTTACATTGTAACTCATTATATCCTCTCCATTCCAAATGAAATTAATACTTTATTACAAGAGTTGATAATCTTTAAAGTTTATCTAAATAAATGGACAATTGTACAATATTTTAAGGTTGTCTTTGACAATTTCGAAAGAAGAAAAATGTTAAATATCATTAGAATGATGGAAGAGTGTCTCTTTCACAATTGCTTCCATGTATTTCACATTTTTATATTCTTTATTATTTCTTTCTCATAAAATTGCTTCTTATTCATAATAATTGATACAAACACAACATGAATAATGGACAAGAAGGTTTCTTCTGAAATAACCATCTTTCACTATATTTCGAAAGAAAAGTAAAGTACCAAACTCATCCTAAAGTTGATTGCTTATTTATAAGAAGATTAAATTTTGTCAATTAGAAGAAAGTTTTTTCGTTTTTTATTTAACAAATTGATAATCAATATTGATCATTTTCTAAGTTATCAGCTTCCTTTCTGTGTTATTTAGGAGTGATTCCGGCCGAGTTAATGCCAAGTCTAGAAAAGAATAGAAAATGATTGTTATTGTCGAACCGAGGGAAAGTATACCGATGAGAAGTACAAAGGAGAATTAGAAGTTACAGAGGAGAAATCTAATAGCTAATTCTATTCTGGAAAAAAATTGTCCTTTTCTGTTAGGATTTCACATATTATAGGTTTAGAATGACGGGGACGGGTCTATTCTGACGGGTCATCTACTTGAGCTGCCCTGAGCCGTGTTATGTCTTTGTTCCCGATGCGAGATTCTGACGGACCGATCGTAAAGATCCTATCAAGGAGAAATATGCATTCTCCTTCTGAATCTCTTCTCTAGTTTGGTTTCTTAACACAATTTAGTTAATTTTGCATAACTAAGTTATTTAATTTCTCTTAAATTTTTTAAATAACTTTTCAATTTTTTATTTTGTTTTCTTCACAATTATTTCTACTCCGCTCAACATAACATATTCGTCAGTTACTATTTATACTTATTTTAGTTACTGTTAATACTTCGTGTTTATAGTTGAGAATGTCATTCTTTTTAAAATTAACATTGATATAATATTGCATGCTATACTATTAATATATTAGATAATATTTCGTAGATACCACATTTGATATCAACTACTGATATCGATTTTATTATGCATCTTTAATTGAGTTATCGTGCACATTATTTGAGTTATCATGCAGGTTATATCATAACTATCACAGTACAAAAAAATAACATGTATAACTATTTCATTACAAAAAATAACATGCATAATAACTCAAATAATATGCATGATAACTCAACTAAAAATGCATAATAAAATTGATAACGACATGTATAACTATTTCATTACAAAAAATAACATGCATAATAACTCAAATAATGTGCACGATAACTCAACTAAAAATGCATAACAAAATCGATATCAATAGTCGATATCAAATATAGTATCTACATATCAGCTCTCAAAATATATTTGTTCTGCAAGCGTTAACACTATCATGAGTTACTATTAATAATTTTTCAATTACTATTAATATTTTTTAGGAGTATGTAACTGAAAAAGTTAAAAATTGATTTCGTTCACATTGTGCAGAATATAAAAGGGGGCTGCTGGTAGCTCGCCTTTAATCGACCCCTTTACACGTTTCCTTAGTTTACGATAATTTACAAATTCTTTTGCTTCGCTCTCCTAACTTTTTTTGCTCTGAAGTCTTTATATTACTAATTTAGCATCAATTTTGCTCAAGTTTTTATATTTTAAATTCTGCAGCAGTTTTACTGTAAAGTTAAATATAAGAACTTGTAGGTAACAATATATAAATTTTATTGTTCTAATATAAAAAATTGCAATTTTCAATATAAATTTTGCACCAATTCTGCTATTGTTTGGGTTATGCACTACGAAAAATATTATAATTTTTTTTATTCCATAAATTATTTAAAATATTCTGATGATCATTCTGAAGCAAAAGATGTGATAAATTAATTTATTGTATAGTAGTTAGTAGATATAAATGATTATGCCTTCAGATATGAATATTTTTTATGTTATGTATAAATACTTCTTGAAACAAAGATAAAAGACGAGAACAATAACATTAAATTACAACTGTGAAATTTTTTGCTTACACTGGAGAGGACACAGCGCCAAAACTTCTGTTGGTCTGGAGAAAACATTTTAGTATACAGGACAAAGTGGCATGAGAAGGTACACCTCCCCATTACACAGAAACCGGATCTGGTGCTGCGCGGGACGGTGTAGCGCAGCATTTGTACCGTCTGATTTTCCTTGATTGCATTAAGATTCGTGCCAAATATAAAAGCTCTCCTGATTTTCATCGCCAGCAGTCGATCGCGAAGTTGACGATCGATTCGGACCATTCATTTACTGTAACGCGATACTGCGCTACAGCGGATTCGGTCCGATTAGACAAGGGGCTTGTTTGCTTGTACTTCTTATATGAACAAAGACACACCACCTAGACTAGTTTAAAACCCATAAAAAAAAAAGTAAACTGGGGATTACGAAGATATTGTTGTAACTCGAAATAGTGGTGAGTGGTGACCATTGCATGCACCAAAGCTGTGTAGTTGCCTAAAAATTCTTTGGTGAAATGAAACCTTAATTAAAAATTTGTACCAGAGAGACATGCATATATAACATACTTTGACAAGTACGAAACCTTGGAAGCCTTTTCCTTTGATGTTAGTTCTTTTCCATACAAGTGGTCCTGAGAAAGGTCGATAAATAGATAAAAAGCTTCATACATAGACTGCCCCTTTTACTAAAATTTCCTGAGTACTATCGATCTTCTACCTGAAATATTTTCATAGAGGGTCAATGATCCAAATATATTAACAGATAGAGTCAAAAAGATCCTAAAATTTCATAAAGACCAAAGTCGCAAGTAACACTTGCGCCTCTAGAAAGATTCATTTTTCACTGATTTCCAGGCACTTCTGCAGGAGATTTAGCAGATGTTGAATGCACAATTAGGAATGCAAATAATAATTGAGCCCCTAACATTCTATATGGAAAAAACAAGATTAAGTTTATTAAAATTAATAAAATATTTACCAAAAATAATAATGATACAAAATAAAACAAAATGTACAAAAAACAATAAAATAAATAATCTAAAAGAAATTAAACAAAATATTGTTTACTGTTAATGTTAATAAGAGTAATACGAATAAATAAATAGTAACATTAAATACAAATTATGTTAAATACAACTTCGCCTTGTAATTTAGTAATATTAATAAGCATAGAAAATATGTTAAATACAAAATAGTAATATCAAATACAAAACATTAAGATGAATAACTAAGAAGTTTAAAATGATTATATTTTAATGATGATAATGAATTTTGTAACTATTATTAAAAACAAATTAATAGTAAAAATATAAAAAATAGTAAGAAGTTTAGGACATATGCAAGTGTCTCAAATTTTAAGAGAAGTACAAATGGTCTAGTGGCATGAAGATTTGGTTAGATGCGCTGGGTTAGAGAGAGGCATGGATTTGAATCACCCTGCTGATCTTTTTTTTTACTTATGTTGGAAGCACAAGTATTACTTGCGCCCTTATTATTAGAACTGCTAGAAAGTTTCAACTGATAAAATTACTTCTAGTAAATCTTATGTATATTTTGAACTGCTAAAAAAAGTATCATGTGTTAGTATTCTTAGTTTTATAATGAAATATAAAACTAAGAAGAAACAATAAAATAAAAATATTTATTATTATTATTACTATTAAACAAAATAAATATATAATAGTACTTATTATTACTATTGTACTAGTACAACTAAGTTTTATAATTAATAATATAATAGCAAATTTTATTACTATTGTACTAAGAATTATACAATTAAATATAAAAAACAAGAAGTTCAAGAAAAATTAATAAAAATATTAATAGTAATTAATATTACTTAATAAAACATTTATAAAAATAATAAAGATACAAAATAGCATATAGTTTAGGACATATCAATTAGTAATTCTATTAAACAAATTAATAGTAATAAAGTAATTATTATTAGACAGATGAATAAGTTCAAGACAAATATAACTAGTTAATTAGTCTCAAACTTTACGAGAAATACAAATGGTCTAGTGGCAGAGGGATTTGATTAGAGTTGCTGGGTTAGAGAGAGGGCATGGGTTCGAATCCCCCTGTTGACCATTATTTTAGTTATGTGAGGGGCGCAAGTATTACTTGCACCTCTAATGTTGACATAGAAACTGAGGTATCCAGAGAGCATGCCAATTTCATATAACTTCAGGGGCGCAAGTAATACTTGCGTCGCTAATAGGTGCATTTATTAGCACAGTAATAAACTCGTGACTTGTTTGGCCGCACAATTCAGTGGCCTATGCCACATAGGGGCGCAAGTTCTAAACTTTCAAAATCCTACCCCTAAAGTTGTATAAATGTTTTTCCCCTAAAATATCAAGGTTAGTTCCCCTAAAGTTGTATAAATGGAGAGGATTTTTCCCCTAAAAACTAACCCCTATGTGGCGCAAGTTTAGAACTTTCAAAATCCTACCTCTTCCAAATCTATTTTATTCCCAACCCCTAAAATATCGCCCCTAACCCCTTTTCTCTCTCAAATCCTCCTCCTCTTCTTCATATCTCTTCTTATCATTCTCCTTGATTTTTCCCACTTAAAAATCTCCCCTCTCCTTGCTCTTCCTTGCTTCATTTGGTGTTCATCTTGTCTTCTTCCTCTCCATATCAAGGTTAGTTTTTCCCCTATTTTTATAAAATCCGGCCATGAAAGTTGCATGTGAACAAATTTGTGATAATTAGTGATGATTAGTATTGATTTTTATTGGTTCATGGTTATTATTATCGATTATGATGGTTTTTATGAATTATTGGCGTTAGATGTGATTATGCTTGATTATTGTTGATTATTATTGATTGTATGTGAAGTAATTTGTGATTATTAGTGTTATAGTGATTGTCGTTTGGGAGACTATAATGTAGTGATAGAACCTCTTATAGTCCATAATATAAAGTATTTTATATTATATTCCAAGATGACGTAGATCCTCTGTAAGGTCACACCAACTGAACAGAAACAACACGTATTTTACATTTTATATAATGTATTTAATCTCATGATGTATGAGTCAAAATGCATGTGATAAAATGTTAAAGTAATATGTCATGTAAAATGACATGCTTAGATCATTAAATAAATTTATGAGAATATATGTGCATGGATATTATTTTGTATAATGTTTAAGAACATTATAAGAATAATAATTAACACATATTAAAATAATATTATCATATTATTTAGTCATAAATTAATTTCTTGCAAAATATAATTAGAGATTAACAAGAGAATAGTCAATAGCATTTGTGTAAATCATTAACAAAAAAGGTGTCATAGGGCTTGATAAAGGGGGATGCTTGAGAAATTTTTTGTGAATTTTTTCTCTCTCTCTTGCTACAGTAGCCGTCGCTACAGTACCATGAATAGTGTTACTATTCATCCCTTCTTCTCTTGTGTAGAAAGAAACTCTTCTTTTGTTCTCTTGCAAGGTTTAGCCACCAAATGAAATAGTTTGTTAATTGAAGATTGAAGATCTAAGTGGTTGGATCTAAGCTCTAACCTCTACATCCATCTATCTAAGAGTGTTTTAGGTTGTTGTTTAGGTTCAAGGTGAACCAAGAGACAATGGTGCTTCCATGGCCGAATGAGGAAGACGACGATTTTCAAGAGATCTAGAAGAGGAATCGACTCCTCTCTACAAAGAGATTTGACAATCTCTTTAGGTATAAACTTTTATCCACTCTTGTGCAAGAAATAAATGTGTTATTTTCTGTTTTGTTGATGCACAAGAGGTGTTTGATGAAATGTCATAGTGTAATCTTGCTTGCAATTGTTATATAAATAAGATTCTTTGTGTATTGAGTTAAATAGATGCAACAATTTTAATTTTCGTCCTCTATTTGTGAAGACGAACCGCACAAAAGTACCACACTTTATAGGTATTAATCTTACTTGAATAGCTCTACATTCTTAAAAGAAATAGTAATGTAAATTTTATTTGTTTACTACTGATCTGATATTGTAAACAATGTTATATGTGGTGATTGGAGCGACTTGATGAGTATGATTCAGAATGGTTGCCTTACGATGAAGATGTTTTGGAAATCACTACAAGAAAACAACTCATTTGCTAGGGTCTAAAAATATGTTATTGCTAGAGTACACCCTAGCGAAAACACATTCGCTAGAGCACACCGTAGCGCTTTCTACCCTAGCGAATACACTCCTTGCAAATAAGTGCCAACCGCTAGAGCCCCTAGCGATTAATTATTTGCCACAGTACCGACTGAATTAATTGCTAGGGATAAAATGTCGGCCCTGGCAAAAAATAGAATAGAGAGTCGGTAGATGAAATAACAATCGCTAGGGTAATTTTAAACTTATCGCTACAGAAACTCTAGCAAATTATCAACCTACAGCAACTGTAGCCCATTATTATCCAAAATTAAATCGGTACTAGCCCAGAATTCAGCCCAAACTAAATCTGTTTTTCAAGCCCGTTTATAACTAAATGAATTGGCCTATTTCATCTAATCAAGCTCATTTTAACTAAATAATTTGATAGTCTGTGAGCCAAAACATTATGTTCAATATTTAAATTTAGCGAAAATCAAAATTGCTTCATAAAAATCAAAACATAAAGAACATTTCAATTCAACACAGAAATTACACATTACAACTAAGTACCAAACAACATCATTCATACCACAACATTTTAAGTACCAAAAACAATAAGAAAATTACATATTACCATCTTAAAATACCAAATACCAACAAAAGAACATTTCTAAAAATATATTATGCTCATTCATAATCAGCATCTTCTTACTACCCTCATTTGTATTTGTAGGTTGCGTGGAATTTTCCTATTGCAGATAAACAAATAAAATATGGTGAACAAATTTAAACAAGTTAATATAATGAACAAATTAGAGAGACAAATCTAATTAATGCAAATTAGAGATACTTGTATGTTTGTTTTATTTCAAGTTGTTATTTGTTCTCTACCTAATAAGGTATACCTATCAGCTTTGCACCATCAGCTTGGTATACCTATAAGAAATTGATGGTGCAAACAACAAACACATATTTTGCCAAAAAAGGAATAAAAAGAAGTGATGGTGCAAAACTCATCGACACAATACCATCTCGCTTTATATTTAACTACCGTAAAATGGATGCAAAAATTGAAGGTATTGAGTTTTGACAATCTGATGATGCACGTGTCATTACCAAAAATCATTAATTTGATTGTCAGCCACGAATGGCTGAATCACAAGTCGATTATCACTAAACCATCAAATATAATTATAATTACACTATAACTACACACAATTAAGCCTAGTTGGCTAAACGTTTGAAATGCTCTACTACAAATATGGAATTTTTTCAAAAATAACACATGTTAGAAGGATACTTCTCTTCAACTGCAAAGTATTGTATTCCATATCATTGATGGAATTTTCAGTTAACATAAAAATATATCACACAACATAAGATTTAAACTTGCACTACAAATGCATAAATCAAGAAACAAGATATAAATACATTAGTAATTAGATCTGTGGATAAAGAAATAATTAGAATACAAACCAATACCTGATTAATGTTACCAAGATAAGGAGAAAAGTCGGTCTGATTATACTCCACATTAATTACGACTGTTCTACCTGCAAAGAAATTTCATGACAAATCAACTAAAATAAAAAGGACCCATTTCAGCAGTAAGTATAGGGGCAACATTGCTAAAATGAGGTATTGGCATGTTTTACATATTTTTATTAGGTGTTTTGGTATTTAGTAAATATAAATACATACATAGAAATTTCATTTCTTCTTAGTGCTTCATAATTTTTTTATCAGGTACAAGTAAGACCTGACACTGCACATGAGCAAAAAAATTGTCCAAAATATCAACATCTTGTACATTGGCCAAAATAGATAGAAGTAACTCATTTACCTTGATTCCCTTGTAACCAAGACGTTCCCCAAGGCTGCCGGATACAAGAACAAAAAATGGCATGACAAGCTCATTTCTCTATTGGCTGCGCTTGGTTACCAACATAAAAGGATTCCTATCAGTTATTTTCTATTTGGATCGTTAAATGAGATAGACGAGAGAGAAGGCATGGAGAACACTTATAGTAATCAAAGAGTCAAAGAGAGAGATAAAGAGAAGAGAGATGCAAAGACTGTTGGAAAACTGAAGACGCGAATTAGAGAAGGGGGTCGGTGATCTCGAGACGAGTGACGATCAGCGGCAAATCGGAGGCCAGATTGGTGAGGTGATCTCGGATAGTTTTTTCTTCTATCGAACTGAATGAGGAAAGGTTCTATCGGAGGAAAAGGAAAGGGTTTTTGTTTCTGTTGAACTGAGATGGAGAGATGCGAGATACGGTGAAATGAGAAGAAGGGTCTGGAAGCTGTCTTACTTTTTTCGTGACAACTCTGAAAATTCGAAAAAAAATGCGCGTAAATGAAAATTTAGACGGTTTTTTTCTTATTTGTTGCATATTAGCTTTTGATAAAGTTAGATATAAGATAACTAAGTATAATCTATTTTTATTAAATTTCAATAGTTTACACGGATAAGCTCATATATATTTAATTCTACTTTCATTTTATTTTTATAGGATATTTTTAATTTAAAAAAATATACTTCTATTTTATTTTATAAGATGATATTTCTAATTTCATAAAACTAAATATTTATATAAAAGTAATTGTTTGTGAATATCCCCATTTTGATAATTTCATCTTTAGCTAGAGTAATTTGCACTAAAGGTCAGCTAAACTAAGAATAAAGAAAGATATATTTGCTAGAGTAGGTTCATATATTCAGCTAAGGTAACAGACACAAATGCTAGAGTAAATTATTCGCTAGAGCCTCCGTGGAGCACTCTAGCAAATAATTTTGCGTTACTCTAGCAATTAACTATTTCGCTAGAGCGACTCTGCACCCTAGCGAATCTCATACTTTACTCTAGCAAATAAGTTGTTTTCTTGTAGTGAATGTTGCCCTCGATATGTAATGATCAAGACCATTTGAGTCTTTTTCATTACCGAGAACTACTCATTTTCTTCTGAATTGTCGAATGACATGATCCAGTCTTGATTGCGCAACAATTTGGTTTCCAAACTGAAGTCCCGCCTCCATTGCCACCTGAGAACATTACTTGGCATGGTTTCGTGAAGGAATGCAGACAATATATTGGCGAGGGTCAACTGTTAGAAATGCTTACAACCCGCCAGCACTACAAGAGCGTGGGATTGAAATAACTTTTAACATGCATGGCGAAGTCATTATTTGTATATAATGTTTTTCAATTTTAAGATATTTGTTGACCTTATTTGGAAATGCTTTTGTATAATTATCAAGATAACAGTTGTTATGGTTAAAATTAGCTAACTTTTTATGGTCAAAATTTAAATTTAAGTTGATCAATAAATTCTTCATATCAAAATCTTATAGGAAATCAAATTTAGTGATTTTTAAAGCTTTCTAGCTATATTTTAAATATTTTTTAAAAATAATCCAGTTTACTATTAAAAAACATGACCTTTTCAAGGTTGTTTTTAAAAAATATTTAAAATATAGGTAGAAAGCTTTAAAAATCACGAAATTTTATTTTCTACAAGATTTTGATATGAAAAATTTATTGAGAGTTGGCTAATGTGAAACTTCGGCAGTTAGGCCAAAATGCAAACGTTTTCACATTAGCCATACTCATATATATATATATATATATATACACACTAATAATCGTACTCGTGCACAGCAACAGAAGAAAATAATATAGACGAAAAATCATCTGCATATTAATAAATCACAATTTTATTTTAAAAATATGTATTATAAGAATATATAATACATAAGTTATTATATAAAAAATAAATGAATTTTTACTTTAATCACAAGTTCAACGAGATATTCTGTGGCGAATATTTGAGATTGGTTGTGTTAATGTTCGAAATTTGTTTTAGAAGCCCTACAGATGAAATTTGATCAGATGATTCTTATACGATCCGTCGAAAAACCATTAAATCAGAATACTTGAATGTTTTGTTATCCAAAACTATTTAATAAAAATGAGAGATATGTATCGAGAGAGAGATCAGCCTTCGTGATTTCAGATCATCCATCAATCATGTCAAGTAACTTGAGCTGCGCGCGTAGCATGCACATGTAACCGGTAGCTTATACAGTTATACGAGCTTTTATTTCATTAAAATAAAATGATAGTTGATACAGACCATATGGAATGGAATGATAACATCACACTGTTGCTGATCGTGCTTCGGTTATTGGTGTCTATGAAATTCCTTGTTTTTCCAACAAGAAATTTCCCATCAGTTTACTATACTTGTTTATTTATTATATTATAATAACAGATTGACATTTTGCTTGTCTGCCTACGGGCTTTTCCTCAAAAAAAAAAAAATACATTTTGCTTGTCAGCTACAGCTAGTCTCCCCTCTAGCTAGATTGCAGGATCTTTAGCCTAAAATGTACAATTAAATACAAGTATACAACAATAACTTAAAAGTTCTGTTTCCGTAAATGACCTGTTGAATAACCTGTCATTTCAGGTCTATTCATTACAATTTTTGAAGCATGTATGCTCAAAATTTCTGTCATATATATATATATATATATATATAGGGAGATAGCTACCTCTCCAATCGAATTTGAATATCAACAATGTATGTATAGCAGTATAGGTATACAATTTCCACATCTCTTAATATTTTTTGCTTTTGATTTTCTGTAGTTCTTTTCCCCCTCTCTAGCCTTGAAGAGGAGAGAGAAAGAGAGTGCCTCCTATTAACTGGATATAAGGGTGTTTCTCATGCAAAAGGTGAGAACATGAATGGGACGAAGCATGCCTCAATAAAAGAAGATAGATTTTTGTATAGAGAGTAGTGTTGTGCTAAACCCGCGCCGGGTCCCGCCCGTTACGACCCGCCCGTGTCCGCCGGGTCCCAAACCCGCCCGTCTGCCAGACGGGTCGAAACCCGCGGGTCAAACCCGTGACGGGTCAAGGGCGGGTTTTTCCCCCGGTTCCCAACTCGACCCGTATTAGACCCGCCCGTGTCAGACCCGCGTCAGAACCCGCCCGACCCGCACCCGTCGTGACCCGTGACCCGTGACGGGACCCGCCCGCCCGCCCGACCCGCACAGACCCACAAATTTTGAATTTTTTTTGGAGGGATGCGATTTGGACCGTTGGATTTTGAGCGACTCGTATGTCTAAAGGATTGGATTGATGCGGATGATCATCTACAAGGCTTTGGCCTTCTATATCAAGAAGAGAATATGGACGGTGTTGATAATCAAGAGAGTACCGATACTACGGAAAATAATACGGACGATGAATTTGACCCCCATGGAGATGACGAGCTTTGGTATATGAGACGATTCAACGATCTACAAATATAAATTTGGTTTGAGTATTTCATTATTCAATTTTTTCCTAATCATTAAATATTTTTTACTTCATCTAAATCTTTACTAACAAAAAAAAAAGTTAGAACTCCGCCTATGTTATTTTTTTAACATGAAAAAATAATAACATAGCCGGTCTCAAGCCCGGAATAAAGGAGGAGAGTAACTTTTTTTTTGAAGTAATTTGCTTAAGAAGTTACATTATTGAAAAAATAGTTCATATTTTTTTTTTCCGATTTTGCATCCTTTTTCATACAAAGTGTGCTAATAAAAAATATGTTTCTAATTAAAAAAATTCACATTTTTAAACTCATAATTTTTAAAAGAAATATACTCTTCACTTCTTCATTCACAAATCACAATTCACATCTTTTATTAGTTTACATGCTTTCAAATAGTTTCATATTTTATTCCTATTTTTATGCCTTTTTAAAATTTTATGATATCTTTAAATTTTCTTCATATTAAAAATTAAATTATTTTTTTCCAGATTTAATATTTATTTTTTCGAATTTTAATCTAATTTTTAATTCCTTTCTTGTGATTTTTTATGTTTCTCAAGAGTTTTTAATTAATTAATCCGATTTTCAAGTTTTTAAACCATTTTTTATATCTTTAAATTTTTTTCTTAATAAAATTAATATATATATATATATTTTTCCATATTTAATACTTAATTTTCCCGATTTTCAATTAAATTTTTAACTCATTTTGGCATTTTTTTTAATTTTTAAATGTTTTTTACCTCATTTTCTCAATTTCCCAGATTTAAAAAAAATTCTGTTTTTTTAAATAATTTTTTTATTTTTTAAACAAAAATTGGTTCAAAAACCCGCGTCCGAGGGTCCCGTCCGCCGACCCGTGGGACCCGTCCCGGGTCAAGGGCGGGCTTTCGGAAATTTTTCCGAACGCGCCCGTCGGAACCCGCCCGTGAAAACCCGTTGACCCCCGCCGTCCGTGAGTTGACCGGATCCGTGGGACCCGTAACTGTTCATCCCAGGTCCCGGCCCGGCCCATCTAGCACAACACTAATAGAGAGAGAGAGAGACGGGAATATCGCAGATAACGAGGTGACTGTGTCAGCTCTAAGTGCCTCACAGGTAATCCTTCCTGCCACGTGGCCACGTGGGACATCTTTCAACAGCGGTAGTTTTGAGGTGCTCCCGGTGCACATGACCTTAAGTAGAGAAATAACTGGTAAGCCGACAAACTAGTACTGCGCATCCACCGTCTCCATGTTTGACAAACAAAGCATAATAATAATAGGATAAATATACAAGCTCCAAGTATTGCCCCAAAAGTTACAATGACTAGAATATCTACTATATCCTATTCAAAGGAAGGGATTAGCTAAGGCCTAGACCATGTACACTTATGTGTGCATCTTTATAAATTAATACATGACCAAATCCTGCACTGTGAACTTAGAAAAATTTGAAAAACTGAAAGTCGTCAAAACCTCTAAATCAGAACAAATTTCTTAAATATAAGAATAAATTATCAAGATATTCTTAAATATTTTTACGAGATACCGGAGCCGAATCTCAGCTGAGTCATAAACCTTTTTTATGAACGAATGGCGTAATACCGCTAGAAGCTCAATCTATCAGGAAGCTCTAAAGGCAACCGAGACAATTGAAGAACCCGCAAACGGCTTTCTAAAACCAGCCGAATTTGCGAAAGGAGCAACTACAGCATTGATCAAGCAGAATAACACAATAATTCAACTGCTGATCAAAATCAAAGAAGATCTTGAAGACTGTAAAACCGCAGTCATAAGGCTAGAGGCAGTGAAAACCAAAGTGCCTGAGACAGAGGATCTCACACAATCAATAAACGAACTCCAAAAGGGCTTACAAAAGCTTAATCTTGGAGAACCCAGTGAGAAAACGGTTAGGAAACCAACCGGTCAGTTCTTTATGTTCAAAAACCCAAAAGAAATATTTGACTCAGTGAAAAACCAAAAATAAGCCAAACAAGAACTGAAACCACGAGCAGGCCAAGCATATCTGGGGATTCTAACCAAAATCCGACAATAGAAGACCAGATTAGGGGCTACAGACTGAGTAGTCGCCTAGCTCAT